>PVLD010000112.1:156352-392539 GCA_004027595.1 Dinomys branickii | reverse complement strand
CTCAGGGCACCTCATAGACTGGACCCACCCCCACCCATAGCACGATGACAGGGTGGAGCCGGGTGGTCCCCTGTGAGCATATGTGCTTTCCCACCTCTAACCATGGCAGTTTGTATAAACCCATGTATGTTATAGTATAATCTGAGGCAGCTATATCTCTTCCCAAGGCGAAAGTCCAAGGATTTAGATAAACGCAGGAGTACAGTTATTATCACAGGGAAGATGACTGGGTGGTAGGGCAACGGAGATGAGGGAGGAGAAAAATTGAATGATCAAACGGGCCATCATCTGTGTAACTGAGTAATAAAGGTGACGGTAACATTATGTAGGACAGCATCCAGAGCTAATTCCCTTGTATGTTCTCTATAATTCTGTATTTCCTCAATCATTTTTATATTAACAGAAGTGAAGATAACTTTATATTATAACAGCATCCAGTGCAAATTCCCTACTATCTTCTCTATAATTTGGTATTTCCTTTAATGTTTTTGTGTTAACTAATATGAAGATAACATTATGTAATACAACATCCAGTGCCAATTCCCTACTATATTCTGTATAACTTTGTATTTTCTGTATTGTTTATGGCTTTTCTGGTTCATATGTCTCCATTCTTTTGTCTTTAAAATAAAATTAAAAAAAAAATAAAAAACAAACAAAAAACAAAATCAGTGGACTGAGACAACGTCACAGAAACTCCTATCCTGGCAGCAGACTTGGGGAACGTGTTGGTCTCATTCAGCCCTTCTGAGCCCTCAACTCTGCAGTGATGGCACTGCTTATGCCATGTGTCTGACGAGGAAGCTTCACAAGCCAGACAGGCTGGAATGGCCCGTGAGCCACAGACTGACGCTACGGCTATTTAAACAGAAGAACATAGCTGGTCAAGGGTGGTGATCCGTGCCTGGAGACCCAGCAGTGGGAAGGCTGAGGCAGGAAGATCACCTAGGCCAGGGAGTCTGAGCCTAGCCTAGGCGACATAAAGTAGAGCTCAAAAAGAAAAGAAGGAAAGAAAGAAAGAAAATTCTAGTGTTTTGCTCTCAGAAAAGGGAGTAACTAGAAATTTCTAGATAGTCTGTAGAGAGGTTTATTTTTGCAAGGTTAAGATAGATAGAGGCTACAGAACCAGGTCTGCTGGGATAAAGGTATCTAGGCTGTGTGTGACGAGAGTGTGCAGCTGGGGTGGGGACAGGTGGGATCGTGAAGTGGAGGCTGGGCCAGCAGGCCATGATCTCTGAAATGATGGGTGTTTTCTTGAAATGCATGAGGCGACTACAGACCTATGCTTCCAGGGTATATTTACCTCAGTCATCATAGCTTCAGTGTCCTGGTATTTGGTGCTTAGATATTTGTTATTATGTCTTCTTCTTGGATTGTTCCCTTTACAAGGATGTAGTGACCTTCTTTGTCTCTCTTAATCAGCCTTGGCTTCAAATTTACTTTGTCTGCTAATAGAATAGCTACCCCTGTATTTTTCTGGATTCCTGTTCCATGGAATATTGTTTTCCTTCCTTTTGAATTGAGTATGTTTCTTGAATTGCGTTTCTTGCAGCATATTGTTGGACCTTGCTCCTCCCCGCCACACACACACCCAGTATTAAACTCAGGACCTTGAGCTTGCCAAGCAGGCGATTATTCCACTGAGCTATATCCCCAGCCTCTGGGTCTTGCTTCTTGATCCATTCTGCCAGTCTGTTTCCTTTTTATTCCTTTTTTTTTTTTTTTTTCCAGTATTGGGGATCAAACTCAGGACCTTGAGCTTGCAGGCAGGTGTTTGCGCCACTGAGCTATATCCCCAGTCCTGAAGAAGGGAATTATATATATATATATATATTTTTTGTTTTTTTCTGGCACCAGGAATCAAACTCAAGACCTTGCACTTGCCAGGCAGGCACTTGTGCCTCTGATCTATATCCCCACCCCAGACTGTTTCCTTTGACTGGTAAATTTAAACCACACTTAGCTGGGCGTAATGGCACATACCTGTAATCCCAGCGCTAGGGAGGCTGAGGCAGGAGGATCGGCGCGAGTTTGAGACCAGCCTGGGCTGCAAAGTGAGCTCAAGGCCAGTCTGAACTGCACAATGAGACTCTGTCTCAAAAAGACAAAAAAAAAAAAAAAAAAAAAAATTGATGATTATAGCTGATATGTATTGACTTATTCTTATCATGTTGTTTTCCTGTTGTTGGCTCCCCTTTTTTCCCACCCTCTGTTTAATTGTTTGCCTTGCGTAGTGGATTCTTTCTGTTGGGGTTCATGGAGCTGTAGTCCTTGTTATCTCTTTCTAGAATGTCCTTTAGAACACGTCGGAGTGCTGAGTTGGTGGTCATGAATTTCCTCAGATATGTTGTCAAAGAGGTATCTTAAGTCTCCATCAATTTTGAAAGATAGGTTTGTGGGATATTTCAATTTGGGTTAGATGTTGTTTCCTTTTGAGGCTTGAAGTACTTCACTCCAAGCTGACTTGAGGGTTTGTGTCAAGAAGTCAGCTATGATTCTGATGGGCTTTTCTTTATAGGTGATTTCTGTCTTTTCTTTTCTCCCTTTTGGTCCTGGGGATCAAACTCAGGACCTTGTGCTTGGCAGGTAGGCGCTTATGCCACTGAGCTATATCCCCGGCCCTTATTTCTTTTCTCTAACATCTTTTAATATTCTTGTGTAGAATTTCTGGAATCATAACTGATGTGTCTGACTGTAGACATTTTTATCATGGCTAATTGGAGTTCTGTGTATCTCACTTACTGTGTGTCACCTTTTTTTCCCTGCCTAGGAGGTTTCATCATAGCTTCTGGAGAAATCCTAGGGGCAGAAACACAAATGGTCCAGTCTTTGGGACTAGAGACTTCGGGAGGGTGGGCCAAGTGGGGAACCCGGAGGGAGGGAGCCAGCACACCATCCCCTGTTGGGGAGACAGGCTGCAGTCAGCAGGTCCTGAGAGTGGCTGGAGTAGAGGCCGAGGACACCTTGCTGGCAAGTCTGCGTCCAGGCATGGTGTGACGGTGACCCTTGGAAAGCTTGTAGTAGAACCAGTGTCCACACTGTGTTCTTTGTACCATCCACTGAGCCACCACCAAAACATGGTAGACTAGGTATATATTATTAAAGCTCAGGAAATGAATCATAGCATCACATTACTGAGAAATGGGTCACTGATACTTGCTCTGTCATCCTTCAGGAAATACAAAAATTCATCAAGGGGGTTTCTGAGAAGATCAAGAAAACCAGAGACAAATACGGCATCAATGATAACGGCACAACGGAGGTAACAGTCTTCCCAGACACGTGAGGACGCAGGTTTTCCAGTGCCGCTGGCCCTAACTGTGCATCCGGCCTCTGTGCTTCCAGCCCCGAGTGCTGTACCAGTTGGACCGGATTACTCCCACCCAGCTAGAGAAGTTCCTGGAGACCTGCAGGGACAAGTACATGAGGTCAGGATGCTCACACGGGGTGCATGTGTCCCATGGGCACAGAGCCACTCCAGGGTTTGACTTGCCACCTCTCATCCGTGGGGTCAGTAGGCTAATGCACCCCGATGTGGAAATGCAGAGAAATGTCCTGCATGTCTTCTCCAGGCGTGGCCACTGGCTGTTGATCACCCCTGACACGCAGAGTTCAGCCATGCTGCCAACCCCTCAGTGACCTTGTCACCGTACCTGGTCACACAGCCCAGCCCGTCACCGCTTCTTTCCTGGCCCTAGTGGCACCTGTATAGTTTCTGCTGAGAAACTGTAACCCAGAGCTGGTTGCCAGCACCTTTGCTGGGCTTCTCTCTGTCACACCACACCCTCTTCCCACCTCTGCTTCCTTCCAGGGCTCAGATGGAGCCGGGTTCTGCCGTGGGCGCCCTGTGTGCACAGAGCATCGGAGAGCCGGGCACCCAGATGACCCTGAAGACCTTCCACTTCGCAGGCGTGGCCTCCATGAACATCACTCTGGGCGTGCCCCGCATCAAGGAGATCATCAACGCCTCCAAGGCCATCAGGTGCAGTGATCCTGCCGTCTGTACACCCTGTGGTGCTCCCGAGAGACAGGAGTGTCTCACACTCTGGGGGCCATCGTGGCAGTACTGTATGACGGTCACGCTTGGTATTTTATTTTATTGGTTTGGTTTGTTTTGTTTTTTGTCTTTTTTGAGACAGGGTCCTGCTAGGCAGTTCAGGCTGGCCTTGCGCTCACTTTGTAGCCTAGGTTGGCCTTGAACTCCCAACGATCCTCCTGCCTCCGCCTCCCAAGAGCCGGGATTATAGGCATAAGCTACCACACCCAGCATGTCTGGTATTTTAAGAAGTCATTCTAAAAAAACCAGGCACTGGGCCTAGTGCCTACACCTATAGTCCCAGCACTAGGGAGGCTGAGGCAGAAGGGTTACTCTTAAGTTCAAGGTCAACCTGGGCTACCAAAGCCCTATCTCAAAAAAGAAAGGGAAGGGGGACAAAGCTGGGTAAGGTCAAAATGGAAGCAATGAGTTTTTATGACTCACGTGAAAAAACATTAAAAAATGACTGGAAAAATCAAAGCACTATGTCAGTGGAGAGTTAACCTCTTTGATATCATTATTCCCGACCTAAATAAGCCACTGCCTGCCATTTGGCCTGGGGTCATATCCTGTGACCTCTCTGGTGATTTCGTGATAGGATTTGTGGGTAATCTGTATGCACTGACAAAAGTCACACTTTCTCCTGTGATGTAAATCTAACAAGCGATAAGCAGTAGAATTAAAGGAAAAGTAGCTACTCCTGGTTCTAGATCAGCAGCGGTGGCATTCAGAGTGGCAGGAGGCCTGGCTGGTCAGATCAGGCCGGAGAGCACAGCGTCCGGAGGGGACCAGCTGACCGCGAGGGGTCCGGGCAGGAGGTTACAGGACAGGGGTAGAGGAACAGCTAAAAGAACTGGTGCTCGGGATCAGAGAGGACGGGTAGGTGGGGCTGCCTTGTTGAGACAGAACCTCCACAGCAAGGCGCCACTCAGCTACAGCTGGTTACCTGCTGGTCGCGCCCAGCACATGGGTTTAACAGAGCATGCTGGCGGGGGCGGCGGGGGGGGGGCCTCCTTCTGCACTGAGCTGTCTCCTTGCAGCACTCCAATTATTACGGCCCAGCTAGACAAGGACGACGATGCTGATTATGCCCGTCTTGTGAAAGGCAGGATTGAGAAAACCCTCCTAGGGGAGGTAAGAAATCCTTTTGGTGACGGTAACCAGCAAGCTGGGGCCACTGTCAGGGAGAGGGAGAGGGGCTGGCTGACACTCCGCTCTGGGCACTGCAGATCTCCGAGTACATTGAAGAAGTCTTCCTGCCTGACGACTGCTTCATCCTCGTCAAGCTGTCGCTGGAGCGGATCCGGCTTCTGCGCCTGGAAGTGAGTCACCTGACCACAGGCTCGAAGGGTGTCACTTGTCAGCCCAGGACAGACGCTGACAGCCTAGGTCAGGGACTGAGCGTGCAGAGGTGCTGCGCAGAGCTTCCCGTTGGTTGGGAGACATGCAGACCACAGTGCGCAGTCCCAGTGATGCATTGTGATCACAGGTCCCCCGGGAGATGGCAGCCAAGCAGCAGTCAGCCTTTCTCAGGCACAGAGCACTAAGGGACCCTGCTCCTGGGTCCTCCACCTCCTGCCTCAGCCTCCCCAGCGCTGCCTGTGGGGCTGTGTGTATTGCCCTGGGTTGAGCAGGATTTTTTGCTGGGGCAGATGTTCATTTTTGGGGTGAAAACAATGAATTTTGATGACGACTGCAGATACAGAGTCCACACAGAGCGCTGTAGACAGGCGTGGTACTCAGATTGCCCAGTGGGGGTGATGTGGGATAGAAATGACCAATAACAAAGTGGAGGGGAGGAGCTACGGGGCAGGGGACGCCCTGCACCTCACGGGTGACACATGCACACTTGCAGGTGAACGCTGAGTCTGTGCGTTACTCTATCTGCACCTCCAAGCTGCGTGTGAAGCCTGGCGACGTGGCCGTGCACGGCGAGGCCGTGGTGTGCGTCACCCCCCGTGAGAGCAGCAAGAGCTCCATGTACTACGTGCTACAGTTTCTTAAAGAGGAGCTTCCCAAGGTGAGGGTGCGCACGGTCACCAGAGGGGACCCATCCACCTCCCTGGGGATCAGTCAGGTTCTCCCCTTCCTCTTCTTCCTCTTCCTCTTCTGTTTCATGTGTGTGTGTGTCTGTGTGTTCTGAGACAGGGTCTTACTATGGTCCAGTCTGGCCTTGAACTTACTATGCAGCCCAGCTAGACTGAACTCAAAATCACAGCGATCTTCCTGCCTCAGCCTCCCCAAGTGGTGGGATTATAGGCATGCTCCACCATGCCTAGCAGGTTTTTGTCTTCGTGACACTGCCAAGCCAACTCTTATTGACATCCTTTCTGCTCACATATAAAGCTGTAGAGTGGGGCAACAGTCCCCCAAACCCGTGCTTTCCTCCCTGACCCACAGCAGCACGTAGGGACCCTTCAGTCCAGTATGGCACTGATAAACCCTGCTGGTAGAGGTCACTAACCAGCACACTGCATACCTGGTTCCTACAGCACCACAGTTCTGAGTGTCTGGGTCACGGGTCTCAGGCATCTCTGTCTTGGGCCAGGTGGTGGTGCAGGGCATCCCCGAGGTGTCCAGAGCCGTCATCCACATCGATGAGCAGAGCGGGAAGGAGAAGTACAAGCTGCTGGTGGAGGGCGACAACCTGCGGGCAGTCATGGCCACGCATGGCGTGAAAGGCACCCAGACGAGCTCCAACAACACCTACGAGGTACGGCTCAGCCCGTCTGCCGCCTGCAGGCCTAGCCCAGTGCGCCTGCTCACTGCCGCACCCAGGCTACTGTAGAAGCTTAGGAAACAGCCAAGTTCACTTTGAACTTACTGGGCAGAGGCGGCAGCAGGTGGAAGTCACAGCCACGTCCAGACGGGGCTGCCCGCTCACCCCTGGCCCCCACAGGTGGAGAAGACGCTGGGCATTGAGGCGGCCCGGACAACCATCATCAATGAGATCCAGTACACGATGGTCAACCACGGCATGAGCATCGACCGCAGGCATGTGATGCTGCTGTCCGACCTGATGACCTACAAGGTACGTGGGGTGCGGCGCCAGGCAGCCAAGGTCTCCCCAGACCTTGCAGCAGAACAGTGCTGCAGGGCTGAGAGAAAGCAAGATGGCAGTGTCACCCACGCAGCGAGGCCTGGCGTCAGGGCAGGTGCTCTGCCTAAGAGCTGTGGCCCCGAGGCTCAGGCCCAGTGGGCAGAGCAGTGAAGCCGGGGGTGGTTGTCTGTCAAACCCTGAGTTTCACCCTGCGGCAAAGCCAGCTGTAATCCCAGCACTGGGAGACGGAGGCAGGAGGATTTCCAGGAATTTAAGGTCAGCCTGGACGAATTCAAGACCAGTCTGAACTAGAGTGAGACCTTGTGTCCGAAAAAAATAAAAAATTCCTCCTCTGAATAGAAGTACCTAAAGTGAATTATCTTCTTACTCAGGGTTTTTCAATCTTGTGTTTAAAAAAATAAATAAAAATGAATAAATAAATTGTGTTTAAACTGGGCTTGGTGGCATACCCGTCATCCCAGCACTCTAGGCGGCTGGGGCTGGAAGCTCCCAAGTTGAAACCCAGCCTGGGCAACTTAGCAGTTGAACAAGACACTATTTCAAAACTTTGAATATGTGTTGGTGGTATAGTGGTAAGCATAGCTGCCTTCCAAAATTTTGAAAGGGTTAGGAATTTTGCTCATTGCAGAGGCCTTGGGTTCAGTTCCCAGCGCTGCCAAACAGATCAACATTTTGTTTGATTCTCTGAGCTACCATAAGAAAAAGTAGTCCCCTTTTTAAAAAGTTAGATTTGCCATTCTTTGCTATACAGCATCTGGGTAGACACGAGGTTCCTGTGGTCAGTGGCCCCCCTGGGGTCCAGCACAGCTGGTATGGGTTGTGTTGGTTGAGGGACTGCTGTGCTAAGTAAGTTTAGGCATGCAGCTGGTGCCCCCTGACGGTGTCCCATGGTTCAGGGTGAAGTCCTGGGCATCACCAGGTTCGGCCTGGCCAAGATGAAAGAGAGCGTGCTGATGCTGGCCTCCTTCGAGAAGACGGCAGACCACCTCTTTGATGCAGCCTACTTTGGGCAGAAGGACTCCGTATGCGGTAGGTTTCCTCTGAGAGCCTCGCTAGAGGTCTCTGTTGCTCACAGCTTAGGCCAGGGCCAGGGCTTCTTGGAGGCTGAGCAAATCAAACAGCAGAATCTTCTTTTTAAGACAAAAACCACACTGGGCCAGGAATATAGCTCAGTGCCATAAGCGCTTGCCTGGCAAGCCTGAGGTCATGAGTTTGATTCCCAGTACCAAAAAAAAAAAAATAAAGCCACAGCCAGGTGTGGTGGTGCACACCTATGATCCCAGCACTTGGGAGGCTGAGGCAGGAAGATTGCTTTGAGTTTGAGGCCAGGCTGGGCTACATGGTGAGTTCAGGCTAGACTAAACTACATAGCCAGACTCTGTGCCAAAACACCTCCCCACTCCCCTCCAAAAAAAAAAGACAGTTTAACCATTTGGAAGCTAGAGTGGCCCAGCCTGGACAACTTAGCAAGATCCTGTGTCAGAATTTAAGATGGGCTGGGAATGTAGCTCAGCAGTAAAATGCCCCAGGCTTTGCTACCTAGCACCCCAAAAGGAAGTCACAGATCATGGAACTGGAACCCACCAGTCTTTGGTCTCCTAAGCATGCAGAAGCAGCCATGTCCCCTCCTTCCCACCTGTGACAGGCCGCTCTGCCAGTCCAGACACATGGAAATCTTTCCATCCCTTGAGCTTGGTGTGGGCCCTATTGACCTTGCACCCTCCGCATGACCCAAGGTTGGCACAGCCAGCTGGCAGCAGCAGGGTTGTCTCACTGTCCTGCCTCCTGGAAAAGGAAGTGGGCATGCCATCTGCGAGGCTCAGCCCCGCACCGGACACGTGCAGAAGCCCCCCACCACTGCCACCATGGGAAGGTGACGCCTGCCAGCAGGAGAGCAGTGCAGAAGGTGCTGTCCTCATGGGGCTGGGCCTGTGCGCTGTGCTCCGCTTCCCCCTTTCCATCCCCAGACAGACCCTGCAGGGTGGCAGCTGGTGAGGGGCAGGGCTTGGCAGCCTCAGTGAGACCGTGCGGCCTCCAGCGAGGGTCCCAGGTCAGAGCTCTGCTGTCCAGTAGCCATTTCCTTTCACATCACCTGGGCCTGTATGCAAAGTGAGGACCAGTCAGGCTGGGCTCAGTGCTGGTATGTTTGCCTTTGTCCTCAAGGCCCTGAGTTCAATTCCCAGCACCATTATGAAAAAGTGAAAAGAAAAAGCAGAGACTGCAGTGGACCCAAAGGAGGCACAGGGAGGACGGGAGGACCACGGCGGTGGGTGGGGGGCGGGTCACAAGTTCAAGCCCTGCCTGGGCAGTGACTTAGCAAGACCCTGTCCCAAAACAAAAAGTGGTAGGGATGTAGCTTCAGCACAAAGGCCCTAGTACTGTAGAAGAAAGAGCTAGGCATGGTAGCACATTAATGCCAGCACTCAGGCAACTGAGGCAGGAGGATGACCTTGAGTTTGAAGCTAGCCTGGGCTACTTTGTGAATTCAAGTCCTTGAACTACAGAGTGAGACCCTTTAAGGGGGAAAAAAAGAAAAGCACCTCTGCTTGAAAACCGGGCTGTAACCTGATACCCGCTGCTGACGGGGAAGCTGGGCCTGTGCGGCAGCCCTGCAGCCCCTCCTCCTGCTGCTCCCTCTACTTCTGGCAATCCCTTCCCGGGCAGCACAGTCACCCACCCCTCTTGGAGGTTTCATCCTCAGCATGCAGCGAGCCTAGCTGCTGCCGGCGCTCACCGCGTGGTGGCTCCGCATGCTGCTGTGCCTGTCTGGGGCCTCAGCACAAGGTAGCAGCCCCGCCTTCCCTGCCCGGCAGCCAGAAGCCCACCAGAGCTGAGTAGAGATCTGAGAGGATGCAGAGTCTGGCCCAGCCCCTGCTCCGGGCTCTGCAGCAGCTGCCTGCCAGGTTCCCAAGGCAGCCCTCCCAGCAGTGCACTGGACTGCAAGCAGGCACTGTCCTCCCCGCCTGCAGAAGACCTTCCACCTGTCCAGACTGGGGTGGGGCGTTGCAGCCACACACACAGTTCCAGAGGGGAAGGAAGGTGCTGCTTCGGCATGGGCCGGTTCTGGGTCCCTGGAGCCCACATGTGGAGCTCTCTGACACCGCCCTTGTTGCAGGGGTGTCCGAGTGCATCATCATGGGGATCCCTATGAACATCGGAACTGGACTCTTCAAGCTGCTGCACAAGGCGGACAGGGACCCCAGCCCTCCCCGGAGACCCCTGATCTTCGACACGAACGAGTTCCACATCCCACTGGTCACATAGTCCGTGTTCTACTCTTGCCCTATGGGCAGCTGACACCGCAGCCCTGAGGCCCGGCCTGTGCCAGCGACCCCAGGCGGCCCCTGACATCCTGGGAGCGGCTTCTTGGCTGGGACCTGCGGGCCTCGCCTGCCTGTGCTGTGCACCTTGGGAGCACAGGGTTGGGGTCTGGCTGTTTGTTACCTGTCTGTGGGGGCTGGGCGCCTTCCAAGACCTAGGATGAGGTCCCCACAGCTCGTTGCCTTCCTCCCTCAGTCACAGTCACCCCAGTGTGAGCTGGGTCTGAGCCCCTTGAGGGCCAGGGTGCGTCCAGGTTTCCCCACCTCAGCTGTGCTGGAGTCATCGTGTGACGTCCTTGTGTAAATAGCATCACTTATTTATTTGTTCCACTTGAGGGTTTGGGTGTTTCGTTTTGCTTCACTTTGGAATCCACAAAGCCAGAGAAACCAAGAAAGCCAACATGGAGGGGCACTGAGAAACCAAGCCCTTGGTATACACCTGTAATCCCAGCACTCAGGAGGCTCCCCCCAGTGGGTGCCCTTGTCCTGGCTCCCCTTTCCCCCTGGGATGAGGTAAGCAGGACTCCAGGCCGGGCCCTACCCAGGGCCCCATGCACATCAGCAGTCTACCTCCATGACCACAGCTTGTCTAATGTGGTATTGACCGACATCGCCCAGGCTCTGCACGCCTGTGATCTCAGCACCCCAGAGGCTGAGGCAAGAGGGTCACAGAGTTTGGGGCCAGTGTGCACCACAAAGCAAGACCCTATCTCAAAGCCAAAAATAGGCCAGGGATGTAGCTCCGTGGTAGGGTGCTTACCTAACATGCACAACACCCTGAATTCAGTCCCCAATACCACATACACACAATGTGCATTGTGGCCCTGCATCCTGATTTTAGCCACATGAGGCTGACCTAAAACCTCTTGGGTCTGTAGCATAGAAGATACCATTTCCCCTGGTGTTTTCCCCCTGCTGAGCTGAGCTAGCTTGTGGCTGTTGATAAACATGGGACCTCAGTGAGGGCAATATGTGCTGCTCCCACAATCCAAGGGAGCTGCAGAGGTGACCACGCACTCATGCATGTGCACACACAGCTGCATTCCCCAGGCCTGGCCTGGGAAGGAAGCCACAGGCCTGGTGAGCCCCAGCAGCACCGGTGTTCAGGCCACACAGGGGAGAGAGCCCAGCCCACTTCAATCCATAAATAGCACTCGGTGGCCACAAGGTCACCACAGTCCCCATAGTCCCCAGGATTGATGGCTCCTCATGTGCGCTGACATGGGGTGAGATCTCTGTTATGGGGGTTGCAGTCAGCCTGGGGCCCTTGAGTTTGATCTGGCTTGCGCTAGTGTGGCTTCATACAGGCGCCTGTCACCCAGTGAATGCCATCTGCTCAACCCTGGCCTTGGGCTTTATTCCAGGACAGACTTGAGGAAAACTGGCAGCAGTGATCCCAAGAGTGAGCTGAGCTGGGCATGGTCATGCACACCCTCGGGAGGCTGAGGCAGGAGGATCACGGGGGCCAGTCTGGACAATTTAGCAACATAGGGAGACTGTGTCAAAAATAAAAACAAGGGCTGGAGCTGTAGCTTAGTGCAAAGACCCTGGATTCAGTCCCCAGTACTGAAGAAAAAACCAACCCAAGCTAGCTCGACATAACAACAGGGTTTATTGTGTGTGCTCACGTCGGCTCAGGTGGGTTGAGCCTGCCACTGGGTAATGATTCCCCTTCTTGAGGGTCTGCTATCTCAGCTGGGTGTGCACGCCTGTAATCCTAGCACTTGGGAGGCTGAGGCAGGAGGATCTTTGCAAGTTCGAGACCAGCCTGGGCTACAAAGTGAGCCCAAGGCCAACTTGAACTGCATAGCCAGACCATCCCACGGTTGTGAAGTTGGGCGACTGCCTCCTGTGGGCCAGCTCCCGAGGGAGGAAACTCCCCTGTCACGCCTCTGGGAGCTTGGCACCCCCACTGTGACTCAGACAAGGGCAGTAAATGGCATCCCTGTCACTGAGTGCTGCCCAGCCAGGACCAGGAGCCCAGTTTAGCTGTTCTTTCCCTCAACAGGAATTTAGGGCCACACATGGTGGTGCACACCTGTAATCCCAGCACTGGGGAGGCTGAGGCAGGAGGGTTGCTTTGAGTCTGAAGCCAGCCTGGGTTACATACTGAGTTCAAGGCTAGGCTGAACTACATAGTGGGACTCTGTCCCAAAAAACAAAAGAAAGATTTAGAGT
This sequence comes from Dinomys branickii, assembly GCA_004027595.1. NCBI lineage: Eukaryota > Metazoa > Chordata > Mammalia > Rodentia > Dinomyidae > Dinomys > Dinomys branickii. The sequence continues at coordinate 379,944 of PVLD010000112.1, read as the reverse complement.
CTGCACTGTCCAACGCAGTGTGAGAAATCAGGCACAGCAATAAAACTGGCCCAATCAGCTGTTAATACATCTATAAGGAATACAGAGCTGTCATGGTAGCACACACCTGTAATCCTAACACTCTAGAAGGCTGAGGCAGAATAATCACAAGTTCAAGCCTAGCCTGGGCAGTTTAGCAATTTGACAATAAACTACCTGGACATAGTGGAACTTGCCTGTAATTAAAGCACTGGGGAGGCTGAGGGAGGAGAATCACCTGAACTACACTGGCAGATCCTGTCTCAAAACAAAAAAAATAAAATTGGGGCTGGGGATATAGCTCAGTGGAATAAGCACTTGCCTGGCAAGTGCAAGGTCCTGAGTTCAATTCCCGGTATTGCAAAAAAAAAAAAAAAAAGGAAGGTCTCAGGAGGCTGAGGCAGGAGGATCCTTGTGAATTTGAGGCCAGCCTGGGCTACAAAGTGAGCTCAAGGCCAGCCTGAACTACATGGCAAGATCCCATCTCAAAAAGACAAAAAAAAATAAAATTTTTATCTATTTTTTTTTGTGACAAAGTCTCATGATATAGTTCAGGTTGGCCTCAAACTCACAGTGATCTTCCTGCCTTGGCCTCCCAAGTGCTGCAATTACGGATACATGCTACCAGACCGGGGGACAAAATAAAAATTTTAAATAGACTTTTCCAGAAGGCCTGGGGACGAGCTCAATGCAGAGGTCCTGGGCTCAGTCCCCACCACTGCCCAAAACCAAAGTCTCCAGGAGGGTGGAGGAAAAGGTCCACGGTGAAGGTGGCCCAGGTGCACCCTGCACAGTGCTCGCTCTGCAGCCACAGGCCCTCGCCCTGTTCATCAGCTGCACCACAGGCTGGGTGGCCCTGACTTCCAACCTGTCCTGGTCTCAGTTCCCTGGGCATGGATTCCAGAGGCTGCGCCCTGAGCACACGGAGCAACAGCCCCCGCCTCCCTGCAGGTGGAGGTGTGGACACCTATGTGTGATGGGGCTTGCTTAGTCTCCTTGCAGGAGTGGAGTTCACCATCTGGTCAGAGGCATCCATATAAAGCCTGAAACCCAGACCTCAAACTCATGGAGACCCTTCTGCCTCAGCCCGCTGAGTGCTAGAATTACAAGCATGTGGCACTTTGCTCAGTTTAGAACATTTTAAATTGGCCTCTAAAGTCAAGGTGATCTCATTTTGGAGTTATGGATGGTAGGATCAGAATTCAGTTGGAACCGGGTGTGGTAGCACACGCCTGTAATCCCAGTACTTCGAAGGCTGAGGCAGGAGGATTGTTGCAAGGTTGAGACCAGCCTGGGCTACAAAGTGAGCTCAAGGCCAGCCTGAACTGCATGGTGAGACCCTGTCTCAAAAAGACCCCCTGCAAAAAAGAATTCAGACGGACAGATTTTGTAGAGATATGGGCATTGGTGTTCTTTCAGTTTGTTATATAACAGGCTGCCCCATGAGCTCCAACTTGACTGTTTCCCTCCGTAGTAAAGGGAAGTTGCTGATTGAAATTCATCAGCAAAGAATCCATCAAGGAACTGGTAATGACACTGCCTGTGGAGACAAATGGGCAACTGAAGGATGGAGCTAGGGAGGGACCTGCTTCCTGCCCTGCCCCACTTCTCTAGTATTGTGCCTTTTGAAGGCCTTGCGAGTTCTTTTTATAAATCAATTCCTGATGGTTTGTTGAGTGTAGTGGCACATACCTGTCATCCCAGCAGTCGGGAGGCTGAGGCAGGATCACTGTGAGTTCAAGGCCAGCCCAAACTACATAGCAAGACCCTATCTCAGAAAAAAAAAAAGCTCCTGCCCTGATGCGTCAGGAGGGAACCTACCACAGTAGTTGGGTGGTAGGAGACAGGAGGTGGGCACCCTTAACTCCAGCACAAGGTTGTTCTCTTTGATTTTTGTCTTTTTGAGACAAGGTCTTGCTATGCAGTTCAGGCTGGCCTTGTCAGCCTCCCGAGTGCTGGGATTACAGGCGTGCGCCACCACACCCAGCTCTTGTTTTTTTTCTTTTCTGGTTTGACAAAGATGAGAATAGCCTGAACCCTCAGAATGGAACACTGCTGGGGTTAAGGGAGACCAGGGGCCTTGCCGCAAAAGCAGAAGTGGCTGAGACCCTCGCCCCTGCAGACTGCCTTCTCTCTGCCCTTTCTGGCAGTATTGGGCCCCAAGTATGTTGTGTGTGTGTTATATATGTGCACTTACCATGTGTGTAAAACATTTAAATCAGCAGTAGCAGGCAGTGTATGTGACTGTCAAACACTCATTCAAGCTGGTCAAGGTGGCACACACCTGTAATCCCACCACCAAAGAGGCTGAGGCAGGAAGAGCGTTGTCAGCTGAAAGCCTGAACTGCATAGTAAGACCCTTTCTCAAATAATAAAAATACTGGTGAGGCTGGCAGTCCTGTGACTCAGTGGACAGAGTGTGCTTAGCATAGGAGAAGCTTTGGATACTGGGGAGCAGACTAGAGCCTTTGCACTGAGCCACACCCTCAGCCCTTCTTATTTTTATTTTGAAAGAACGTCTCACTAAGTAAGTTGAGCTCAAACTTGCAATCTTCTTGCCTCAGCCTCCTGCATGAATCGCTGAGACTGCAGGTGGGTACTGCAGAGTCCAGCCAAAAAATATTTTAATAAAGTAATTAGAATACTAGTCAAATAAACCAATATAGGAAGGCATGGGTGCATTCTTAAATTGCCTCGTCCACTAGACCCAAGATGTGCGGACCCTGGAGAACTACAGGCCTGGATCAAATCCCTGCACAGGGCTTCACAGCCCCTGAGAAGTTGGGATCATCCTGAGCGGGCAGTCAGGGTCAGGTGACCTGGCCACAGATTTCCCAACCAAGGACAACCTGAGCCCCATGCCTCTCTCATCTTCTTGACCAGGTGACAAGCCTGACCCCTGCCTCCCCATTTCCACCTGCTGCCTGGACCCCCTCCCCAGCTGGAGCACCAGAGCCAGAGCCAAAGGCTTCCAGCATATGGCGCCACAGTGATTGTTTAAGGGTCTCTAGTAGCTTCTGTGTCACCATGGCAACCCACAGAGTTGCCATGGAGACCGGAGCAGAAACTGTCCCCACGGAGACACCTAGGAGACTCCAGAGAAAATCATTGCCAGGTGGAGCTGGCTGGGGAAGGGGGAGCCCCATAAATCAGGAAGCCCCAAGTCTGCGTGGGCACTGGATGGGGGAACGGCAGGGGCAGAGAGGAAGAGACTAGTTGAGAAAGACGGCGGGACTGTGACTTCCACCAGCTCAGTCCGGCGTGATAAACACCTGTGACCTTCGGAGTTGAGATCTGAAAGAAACGCGAGAGCTGGGCGCTGTAGCGCACACCGGTAATCCCAGCACTCTGGAGGCTGAGGCAGGAGGATCGCTGCAAACTCAAGGCCAATGTGGGCTACAGAGACCCTGTCTCAAAACAAGAACAAAAAGTCGTGCTCAAATATTTACTCTGTTTAAATATTGCATAGCTTCAAAGCAATCACTGAAGAAGTCATCACCGTGAAAAGGTAAGGACACTGGTCTCCAGCAGGGGGCGCTCCTGCCCACTCCACTCCAGCCCGGGCTCTGGGCTCCCCGCCGCAGGTCTGGGTTGTCTGCAGGTGACCGTTGAGCCCTTTAGTGCCGCTCTTCCTGGGGTCTCGGCTTCCTGTAACACTGGCAGTTGGGTTGGATGAAGGTCCCTCTGGGATACATTCCAAGACCACTAAGGATTTGCCCCAGAACTGGGTGTGGTGGCACACACCTGTAATCCCAGCATTCTGTGGCTGAGGCAGGAGGATCACCATGAATTTAAGGCCAGCTTGGACTCCATAGTGAGTTTGAGGTCAGACTGGACTACATAGGGAGACCCTGTCTCAAAAAACAAAAATAAAGATTTGCCCCAGAACTTAAAGGTTCACAGCGGTGGGGGCCCTGAGGGAGAGGAAAGCACAAGGAAGAGGAGACCATCGCCCCGGGGATCTTTACAGAGAGGAGAGCGTGGGATGGGAGGAAAGCGGAGCCCCAGGCACCCCTCCCAACAACCATGAGGTGGCCCAAAGCAAGGCCAGTGCACACGCATGTCACGAGGACATCGAGAAAGCAGGACCCACGCAGCTGCGGGTGGGACACGTGGCGCTGCAGACCTGATGCGCATGCTCCCACAGGGCCTGAACACTCGGTTCCTGCTCAACCAGAGACGAGAGTCACCCCTCCCTGCACATGGGGCTTGGGAGCCTCATGAGTGACCTGGTGGGACACTGCTCCCCAGCCAACAACAGCTGCTATCATTCCATGGCTCAACATGTGTGTGTGTGTGTGTGTGTGTGTGTGTGTGTGTTGTGCATTTGCTAAAGTCACAGGGCAAAGTATTACCTCTTTTATTATTATTTCGGTCTTCTGAGACAGTGTCACAGTATGTAGCCCAGGTTGGCCTCAAACTTACAGTGATGCCTTCCAGGAGCTGAGATTACAGGTATGCATCATCGCAGCGACTAGAAAAGAAGTAACTATACATATACCAGTGAGTGTAATAATTGTGTACTCCAAACACATGTTAATAAAAAAAGACAATTCATGCACAGGGCAGTTCACTGTCACTTACTGTCCTTGCCATCATACAATGGAATAGTAGCTGTGTAACCATGAAAAAGACAACATAGGTCTTTACTGACCTATAAAGATGTCTACTACACTTGGTTCAGTAGGAAAAATGTTAAGCTTTTCTTAAAAGGATTAAAGAATTTGCCACAATGCTAGTGTTATAGGCAGCTGAGTTAGATAAAAATATTACAGGCAGTCAGACAGGGCCGGGCCCTCAAAGGAGCCAACATAAAAGATACGTGTGGGCCAGACCTTAAGACACAAGGGGCTAAACAAATGCACCCACTTACCTTCCTAGGTATAAATGTCAGGGACTGATATTCTAAATAAGTAACAACCACCTTCTAAAAAGCCAGGAAGAGTCACTAGCCCAACCCCCACAGGAAAAGCCCCGCTCTGCGTTCATGCCCGCTTGCTACGTGACTCGCTTCCCCATTTGATCCCAGTTTACTCAGTCTTACCTGGACAATTATACCTGTAGTCTTATTGGCTGACCATAGTTTTGTCCATTTCCCTGACCTTGGACCCGCCTCACCTCATGGTTTTTCTCTATAAAAGTCCCTAGAAAAGACAGTCGGGGGGTAACCCACTCGGGCCCTCCTTCTGTCCCTCTCTTGGACAGAAGCTTTCTTTCTCTCAATAAATATATTCTGCTCTTAACCTCTGTTATTCCTAAAATTCATTCTTCGGTTTTAGAGAATACAAATTCGTCTGATATCATTCAGGTTGAGAGATTTATTTTTCCTGTATCACTAGCATAAGGTAAACTCTCAATCAATTTTAGCAATAAATCTGGCCTCCTCTCACCTATTAAAGAAAGCTTAAATCCTAGCAGTCAGGAGGCTGAAGCAGGAGGATTGGTGTGGTATAAGGCCAGCCTGGACTACATAGTGAGTCCCTGTCACAAAAAATAACAAGTTCAAAGCTAGACAACAAGATTTGTAGTCATTTATAATTCAAAATTTTTTTTTCATGGTCTTAGGAGGTAGCATGCTGGAGGCTATGTTTCACCAACATAAAGTAGGAAAAGAGGAAAGACAGCCAGAAACAGGACTCAGAAAGCAGAGCCGAGTCCCCCAGGGTACTGGTGAGGAGAGATGGCAGGACTAAAACGGCTGTGGCAGGCTTAATCTTTTAGAATGAGACTGGGTTCAGTGGATCCCTCCCACTTTTCTACTGCAAATTTGTATTTTATGGGTTTTTTTGGGGTTTTTTTGGCGGTACTGGGGATCAAACTCAGGAACCTGTGCTTGCTAGGCAGGCGCTTATTCCACTGAGCTATATCCCCAGCCACAAATTTGTATTTTAGCATAATAATAACCAGCTATGAATCTACCTTTCCCCAGAGAGATACAGGAAGCAATCTATGTGTTTACCCACTTGGTCCGACAAACAGCAAGAAGTGTGCACACATGCAAATTGGCAAAACGTGACTTGGACCCACTTTTATGCCCTTGTTAACTGGTTTGGGGTATGTTTACCTGAGCATCACAGAGGGTCCAGTAGACCCACACCACTCTGGGATTTGTTTTTAAAAGTTTGCTTTGGATTTTTTTTCTTTTGGTAGAAGTAGCCCGATTCACTACAGTGGCATGTAAAAAAACAATTTTGCAAGTTTTAGAGGAAGTCAAAAGTGAAACATCAGAGGACTCATGCATGCATGATGAAGATGATCCATTATGGTAAAGTAATACATGCTCTCATAACGGAAGAGTGCTATGGTAGAGGAGGAGGATGTTCATGATGATGATGACTTTGACGTTGGCCACGTGAGCCAAAGTTCCTGTGACAGTGAAATGGAGCAAGAACTGAGTGACACAGACACAGGACATGCAGACCTCGTTGATTCAGAGGAAGAGGAAATCAGCACTGTGAGGACATATTTGACAAGTGGAAATGTTGCAAAATGGCACCAGGAGAGATGTGTGTTGCAGAGAATGCCGCGCTGCCATTCAGTGTTGGAAACTGTAACAGATGAAATGCTACAAGATGCCAGTGAAATACACAAAGGCTGAAATGCAAGTGAAACAATCTGTGTGCACAAAGAGCCATATTCAAAAATGTATTTCTGGGCTGAAGATTTAGCTCACTGCTGCAGCACCTTCCTGGCAAGCATGAGGTCACTGGTTCCATTCCCAGTACCCAAAGTGTATTTATTATGCCACTGTACTAGCTGAACTGCGAGCATTCATAGGTCTGCTGTACTTAGCACAGATTTCTCATGGTGGTCGCAGGAATGTAAAAGACTTATGGAAAAGTGATGGGTCAAAATATGGCATAAAAAATGTATGCTCTTGTCGATGTGAAAACTTACTACTCTTTGAATTTAGACATTTAGCCTGGAACTCAGCCATCAGGTCCTTATTCGTATAGTAATAAACCAAATGATGTGAACAGACTTGCTCCCATCTCCTAAATGAATGTGAATGTGACATTTGACAGTTGCTTTATTGGCTTCCAATTGATGTTGCATTTTTCCAACAGAGCACAAGTTGACCAGAGCAGGAACTGTACATGGGAACAAAGCAGAAATTCCAAATGAAATGTTGCAATTCCAAAACAGAATTGTGTAGTACAATCTTTGAGCTTCAGAAAGATATAACATTGGCCTCCTAAATGGCAAAGAAAAGCAAACTGATACTGCTGACGTCAACACTTCAACGTGATGGAAATGTTGATAGGGAAACCTCCACAAGACAGAAGCCTGAGATGGAAGCTTTAACCACAAAACCAAAGGTGGAGCAGATGCTTTTGAGGAGTCATGCAGCACCTGTGATATTGCTTGAAACACAAAGCAAATGTAGTGGCCAGTGGTTGTATTTTACTTGATCCTAAATATGTGTGGCATAAATAGTTTGATCCTTTACAAAGAAAATAACAAGTGCAAAATATCATGGAGAAATTTTCTTAGAGGATTGGGACGGGAGCTCATAATGTAACAGAAATCCCCACCCCAGCCAGTAGACTTCAGTTTCTTGGTTGCTCAGGTAATAGTTCCTGTTGCAGTTCTGGTTGCTCCTGTCTCTTAGAAATGACTGGTCACTATGACGCATAGCTGGTCACTATGCTGCCCATTGTGCAAACCAATCCCCAATTGACAAGCATTCTGCCTCTGTACTTCCTGCCTGCTTATCTCATAAAAGTCCTAGATCACCAGAGATCAGGGCTTCGTATTCTGGGAATGATCCCAAGCAGAGCCTGTCAATGTAAATAAATCTGCCTCCAAATCCTGGGTGTCGTTTTTGCTTGCTGTTGCAATAAGAGATCATTTGTAGCAGAGGAAAAACAAAATGTTTCAATCCAGGGAACTAAAAGAAAAAAAAACTGTGGAGCACACTGGTGAGCTCACAGGTGAACAGGCAGGTGCAGCATCACAAAGGCCCGCTATGACAACAGGAAGACCAAAAAGATGTCAACTGTGCCCTACAGAAAGGTCAGGAAAGCCAGCTGTAGTGGCGCACGCCTGTAATCTTGACACTCGGGGTGCTGAGGCCGGAGGATTGTCGTGAGTTTGAGGCCAGCCTTGGCTATATAGCAAGACCCCGTCTCAAAAAAAAAGAAAGTACAGGAGAACAAAACATGCTTGCAATCAGTGTGAGTGATCCTCGTGTACGGAACATGCAATTGTCATGTGTGAAGACCGCCTTGGGTGTGACATTTGAAACAAAGCTTACTTCTGTGGTAGGCTTTTGTTTGTGTTTTTTAAAAATTTATTTGAGATAGGGTCTCACTATCTAGTGTGGGCTAACCTTGAACTTGCTTATGCAGCCCAGTCTGGCCTTGAACTAACGGCAATCTACCTAAGTCAGCCTCCTGAGTGCTGGGATTACAGTTGTGCAGCACCACACCCAGCCCCAAGTTTTTATTTTTGATGTCATCTCTTAGGTTTTGTAAGCAAATAAACACCAATGTGAAAATGTTGACGTCTGTTCTAAGCATTAATTATACATTTCATGTTTTATTGACATCTTATTTTCCTGCTAAGTGCATACTGTACAATAGAGTAGGAAGCCCCTGACAAAACCGCAAGAGAAATGGCAAGACTGCCACATACAGAACCGGGCGTGGTGGCCCATGACTGTAATCCCAGCACTCGGGAGGCTGAGGCAGGAGGACTGCTGCAAGTTCGAGACCAGCCTGGGCTACAAAGTGAGCTTAAGGCCAGCCTGAACTGCATAGCCAGACCCTGTCTCAAAAAGACTGCCAGATAGGAAAGGAAAGCTAAGCATATGTGCCGTCAGTGTAAGTGATAGGTGTGTATGGGACACACAGTTGTCATGTGTGAAGACTGCCTCAGTGTGACAGCTGAAGCAAAGCCTACTTTTGTGGTAAAGTTCTGTTGGTATTTTCATCATAGTTCACATAGGAATTTGTTTATTTGTTTATTTATTTTTGCACCAGTACTCAAACTCAGGGCCTTGTGCTTGCCAGGCAGCTGCTGTGTGCTGAGCTACATCCCTGACCCAGGAATTTATTTCCAATGTTCTTCTCTTCTAGATTTTATACACCAAAAACCAGTTGATGTTGAGACCGTTGATGTTCTTTATACATAATAAATATTAAAAACTCAAAACTTTATTTTTGTGATCTTTTTTCCTGTTGAGTACTTTTTGTTTAATATAATGAAACTCATACAGTTAAAATGAATGATTCATCAATAGAAATATTCTACAGAATATTTAGATGACAAATTAGTCTTGGTGACAAAATTAGTCTTAATGCTTTGAGGGCTGGATGGCCCATCTGCCTGGACTGCATTCAATTAAAGAACTCCAAGAGACTTCTTCAAGACAACGAGGTTAGGGCTGGGGATATAGCTCAGTGGAATAAGCACTTGCCTAGCAAGCGCAGGGTCCTGAGTTCGATCCCCAGTACCGCAAAAAAAAAAAAAGACAACGAGGTTGGCAGAGGTAACCAGAACATACCAAGGGGAGATTCGAACAACAGCAAGTGTTTGGCATTGAATACACAGAAAAGTAAGTGTGTGGGGTGGTGATGATCATTTCACACAAAATAAAACATTGCATGGAACAAGAAATATAGTTTACCGTATGCCTTACGGTACAGCAGGCTGAGAGCCAGGCATGGCAGCACATACCTGGAATCCAGTTGGGAAGCTGAGGCAAGAAGATCTCAAAGAGATTGAGGCCAGCCAGAATTACATAGTGAGACCCTATCTCAATCTCCCCCTGACACCTGTGCAAAAATAAACTCAAATGTAGCTGCATTTACCTTCTGGCTTTGATTTGTGCTATAATCCTAAATAAGCTAGTGCAACATGACTTACTACAAACAGCACAGTTGTGTTAAATTAGTGGGGGACAGAAGACTTGAGATAATATTTAGCAGTACTATAATGACAGAAAGAAAAGAAAGCCCACTTTAGAAAGTGACAGAAACATTCGGGTTTGGTTTTTCCCCTTACAAAACAGGCAGAATCACGCTAAGCACAGAGGGGCATTTTATTTTATTTTATTTTATTTTATTTTTTTGCGGTACTGGGGATCGAACTCAGGACCCTGCGCTTGCTAGGCAAGCGCTTATTCCACTGAGCTATGTCCCCAGCCCCGTATTTTATTATTTTTACGAGACACAATCTTGCTGTATAGCCCAGGCTGTCCTTGAATTTGTAGTTATCCTCCTGCCTCAGCATCCCAGGTGCTGTTTATAGGTATATGCCACTATGCAAAGCTCCAGGGGGGTATTTTAAAAGCTAATGACTCCAGGCTGAGGCAGGAGGATTGCTTGAGAGTTGAAGGCCAGCCTCTTCGTTTATTTCCTTTTCCTGGTTTGGTAGGACACGCATGTGATGCCTGGAGCTCAGCAGCCCTTCCAGCCCTGTGTGGAGCACTGTGGAGCAAGACCAAAGGATCCTGCCCCATGGAATCTCTCCCAGCCTGGAAAGCTGACTTCTGGCCTTCAGTTGGGGGAGATTTCATTTAGTCTACTGTTACTTGGGGCTTTCTGTCACTCAGAGAAATCTTATTTTTGTTATTGTTGAGACAGGCTCTCATCATTCTAGCCCAGGCTGGCCTTGAACTCATGGTGATCCTCCTGCCTCAGCCTCCAGCCTCCAGAGGGCTGGGATTGCAGGCTCGTGCACCACCACGCCAGGCTGAGGAGGTATTGTCTAGTGACAGGGACGTTCATTGCCAAAGGAAAAAGCAAGAAAATGGTCCCCACTCCACCCCCCACTGCCGCTCCAATCAGTATGGAGGGAGGGTGCTCGGCCCAAGGGTGCCACGGGGTTTGCTGCAGAAGCTGAGACTGTGCCTCCCTCTGCTTTCTCCTGAGCCCCCAGGAAGAGGCTGTGGTGGCCATGCAGGGAGGGACAGACGCCTGTCTCCCTTTCCCGCTGCCCAGTGCAACGTAGTCCCACCACCTGAGCAGGGCAGCAATGCCACCCTCTCCTCAGATTGACCTCAGAAGTTGAGCCCTCAGCCGGCGAGGAGCCAGCTGCTGAACTCGGCCTCGGCATCTGAGGGGTGGGGGGTGACAGGGAGCCTGCGGCACCCTCAGGGCTGGGGTCCTAAGGGAAAGGCAGCACAGAGCTGAAGGGAGGGTCTCCTGGCAACCTAGCCTGTGCCCCTCAGCCATAAGGGCCGGGCACAAGCCGAGGAAGCTCTCAGGATTCAAAAACCTCACTGACAAAAGTGGGCGTGGTGGCGCAAGCTGGAGGTTGAGGCAGGAGGATCACAGTGAGTTTGAAGCCAGCCTGGGCTCCACAGTGTGCTCAAAACCAGTCTGAGCTGAGAGTAAGACCTTGTCTCAAAAAATCAAAAACAAAAAAAAACAAAACTCACCCTCCAAAACCAAAGTTGGCTTGTTTAAAAGCGGTGTGGCCTTGTCAGGGTCCTTGGGCGTCTCAGCTATGCTCGGGTCTTGGGGAGAAGTTACCAAGGAAAAAGTTATCACTGACAGGATAGGGACAACCCTTCCAAACTGACTTCAGGACAGTTTCTGCAGAAGGCACACCTTGGAGGGGTAATAGGGAGATGGAGTAGGGGATGGCTAGCTGGGCATGGGTCTGGCCAGACAGAACTGCTCTGCAGGGCACCAGAGACAGACATCATCAGTGAGTTAAGGTGAAACCAGTCACTGGGTTTGGGACAGCTCTTCATCAGCAAACCGGGGGAGGCCTGGGGAGGGCCAGCTTAGCTCTGGGCAGGCAGGAGGCTCTTAATAAATATTTATTTACTTAGTCATTAATTACCAGTTAATCCTTTGTAAGGTTTAATTCAAAGTCCTCAAAGGCTTCTAAATTCTGATCCCAGGTTTTTTCTTTTCTTCTTTTTGAGACAGGGTCTTGCTAGGTAGTGCAGGCTGGTCCTGAACTCAACTATGGAGCCCAGGCTGGCCTTGAACTGGTGGTGATCCTCCTGCCTCAGCTTCCTTACTGAGGGGATGACAGGCATGTGGCCTCATGCCTGGTTGGTCCCAGAATTCTAACTCATCCCAAGTACTCTAGGCAACACAACTCCCCAGAAAAGGGCTTTTTCTAGAGTTCCCGTCCAGAGGCATTTGTCTCTGAGCCAGGCCTGAACCAGAAACAAAGCTGTCTGGAAGGAAAATGCAGTCATGATTTGAGACACTGTCAAGAGCCAAGCTTAGGATGATTGTTTTTCCAAGCAGATCTAGTTCACTGCATAGTGACAGCATCCCTAAAAAGTGGTGGGAAAATGCGGTGTTTTCATGAATCAAATTTCATAGAGTTCATTCTTTCAAGGAACCATGTAAGGAAAACCTTTCTGCCAGGCGTGGTGGTGCACACCTGTAATCCTAGCACTCGGCAGGCTGAGGCAGGAGGATTGTCAAGACCATTTGAGGCCAGCCTGGGAGACACAGTGAACCCAAGGTCAGCCTGAACTATATAGTGAGACTGTCTCAAAGAAAAAAACCCAAAACAGTAATAAAAAGAAAATCCTTTCAAATGTCACATCACAGATACTGGGCTTCCTACAATTTTCCAGGTGGGACAGGAAACTGATCCCAGGAAGTATGGCTCCCGCACTCACTCACACCTGTCACACTCACTCACATGGAAACAGTCCCCGGCTTCCCGCAGGGCCCTCCCCGTCTTGCATACACTCTTTCTTAGTGGTACTAGAAACTGAACCTAGGACTTAGTGAGCTACATCTCCAGCTATTTATTCTATTTATTTTCGGTGCCAGGAATCGAACTTATGACCTCACACTTGCCAGGCAGACACTGCACCGCTGAGCTACATCCCTAGCCCTTCATTTTATTTTTGAGACACAATCTCATTAAATTGCTAAGTTGCCCAGGCTAGACTTGAATTTGAGATCGTCCTGCCTCAGCCTCCCAGAGGGTTGGGATTACAGGTGTGGGCCACCACACCCAGTTTCTGCACATACAGTCTTGCAGGCAGCCTCGCTTACTTCCAGAGAAGCCGCACACTAGGTACAGAGGGTCAGGGAACAGCTGTCACTTACCCATTAGAACATAAAATCCAGGGTCAGAGGCCCGAGGCTTGGCCCTCTCTATTGTAGGGATGGCCGCTGTCTGTTGGTCATCACTGAAGAGCCTGTGGTATGGGGTGCTGGATCCAGTCAAGGACTGGTGCGCATGGGGGGGGCTTCCATTCATCCCCACGCTGGGGTGTTCTGCGTGCCTGTCAAGGGCCTGGCACCCCAGCTTGTGAAGAAATCAATGCTGCCTCTGCGGGTGTGGAGTGCACCAGAGTTGTGAGCCTCCCATTGCTGCTGTGCCCAGGGGCCATACACACGGAGCCCCAGAACCACACGTTTGAGTGGTGCACATCCCTGGGGATCAGAGGGCCAGCTGGGCTGGGCTGGTTTCTCTCACCAGGTGGAAGACAAGGGGGTGCTCTGGAAGGAATCCACCACCAAGCTCCTCCAAGTTGTAGACAGCACCCCGCCCCCTGCAGCAGTGGGACTGGGGTCCCTGCTTCTTGCTGGCCGTTGCCTGTGGACACCCCCAGCTCCTAGGGCCTGCCTGTCTTTGGTTCTTGCATGTGGACCCTTGCTTTCCAGACCCAGCCCTGGCCACTCGAGTCCTTTCCAATGCCTCCCCCTCCCACTGCCTGCAGCCTGAGGAAACGGACTGATTAAGGCAGGATCTGCTCATGTAGTTCAGACTGGCCTTAAACTCACTCTGTAACCCAGACTGGTCTTGAACTCCTAGCAATCCTCTGCCTCTGCCTCCTGAGCATTGGGATTACAGGTGTGTGTCACCACACCTGGCAGGAAAAATGCTTGTAAAAGAGCATGCCATCAGATTTGGCCTACCAAGGCTATGTAAGATACTCTCCTAACTTTAAGTCCTTAACTTTAACCATCTGCAAAGTCACTGAAGCTTGTTCACAGCTTCCAGGAATTTGGCCATAGGTTTCTTTTAGGGAGCTGAGGAGGCTCTGTGTTCTGTCCACTACAAGGACATAGAGAAGAAAGCTGGCAGTCTATGCTAGTGGACAGAGGTTCAGAAGTTCCATTGACAGTGAGATGCACAAGTGCCAGGTCCTTCTCTTCACACAGGTTGAGGTGTCGGTGGAAAGGGGAATACGGCTCTGTATCAGAGGCTCACACTGCACCGCTCCAGGCAGGCCTGTGCTTGCAGGAACTTGAAGTGGCTGCGCCTCAGGGCTGTATCTGCCTGATTTCTGGCCTCTACAGCCAGATCCAGTAGGCCCAGCTTCTCCACAGAGTGAGGCAGGGAAGGGGGCTCCTGGCCCTACTGAGGGTCTGCCTGCAGCCAGTGGGCTGAGATCCTGGTGCTTCAAGCTCCAACCTGCCCACTGCTTCCTGGGCATGGGAGAGTCCTTGGACCCTCTCATGTTGCTTCTCATGCTTCTTTTATTTGAGCTTTTTATTTTTGTCTTTTTGAGGCAGGGTTTCACTATGCAGCTCAAGCTGGGATTACAGGCATGGGCCACCATGCCTGGCTTTCTCGTGCTTTTTTTTGTGTGTGTGGTTCTGGGGATCGAACTCAGGACCTTACCCTTGCCAGGCAGGCGCTTATGCTACTAAGCTAAGTCCCCAGCTTCTTGGGCTTCTTTTAAAGTGCTTTTTTTGTTTTTGTGTTTTGTTTTGAGACATGGTCTCACTGTGTAGTTCAGACTGGCTTTAAATTCACTATGCAGCCCAGGCTGGCCTCGAACTGACAGTGATCCTTCTGCTTCAGCCTCCCGAATACTGGGATTATAGGCATGTGCCGCCAGGCCCAGCTTGAGGTGCTTTCCTTCTCCAAATTCTTCCTTTTAAATTGATATTGGTTTTAGATGTATTTTTTTTTGAGGTGCTAAAGATTGATCAAACCCAAGGCCTTGTGCACGCAAAGCAGGTGCCTTACCACTGAGCTGTACCCCCAGCTTGATGATACTATTTTTGTGCTTTTTTTGTTTTCTTTAAGTTCAGGTTGCTCTAGAATTCACTATGTAGCCCAGGCTGGCCTCAAATTCCCAGCCATTCTCCTACCTCAGCCTCCTAAGAGCCAGGATCATAGGTGTGTACCAATGCACAGGCTCTTTGACACTTTTTTTTGCAAAGTGTATTTGAAACAGTAAAAGTGAAGAGCGAAGCCGGGCATGGTGGTGCACATCTGTAATCCCAGCAATTGGGAGGCAGAGGCAGGAGGATCACTGCGAGTTCGAGGCCAGACTTGACTAAGCTCAAGGCCAACCTGAACTGCATAGGGAGACCCTGCCTCAAAAAGAAAAAAATGAAGAGTGAGAGAGACATTTCAGCACTTGGGAGGCTGAGACAGGAGGATCATTATGATCATCAAGGCCCCCTTGAACTACATAGTGAGTTCAACGCTAGCTTGATCTATGTAGTGAGACCCTGTCTCAAAGAGAGAGAGAAAGAGAGAGAGAGAGAGAGGGAAAGAGAGAGAGAAACTGGCTCTGCAGAGCGAGCTTAGGCTAAGTAAAAGGAAACTGCAAGATGGAAGAATACCCTGGAGAAAGCAGGGTGGGCTATCATTAGGAAAGTCACAATAGCCTCACTGATACTGTTTCAAAGGTAGATCTCAGGGTGCAACTCTTTAGCTCATTCATTCCACAGATACTCACTTAGTAATTTAAAAGTCTGCTGAGCAGATGTGGTGGTGTGTACCTGCAATCTCAGCACTCAGGAAGCTGAGACAGGAGGATCTCTTTGAGTTTAAGGCCAGCCTAGGGTAAGTGCAACTTCAGCCTGAATACACAGAGAGGCCCTGCCTGAAACAAACAAACAAACAAACAAACAGACACAGTCTACCAGGTGGGTGTGGTGACATATACCTGTAATTGCAGCACTCAGGAGGCTGGGACAGGAGTGTCAAAGTATTTGAGGCAAGCCTGGACTATGCAGTGAGACCCTGTCTTTAAAAAACAACCCACTGAACACTTAGCACAGGCCTGGTGTAGCAGTGGCACATCCAGCAGAGAACAAGGTCAAAGGGGCCCCAGCACTTGCCTTGTAAACACAAGCCGAATGGAAATCTTCCAGCCCGAGTCCACAACCACTCATGCAGGAAAAGGAACACAGTAAAGTAAGGAGGGGAAGAGGGGTTGGAGGAAGGGGGGGATGGGAAGAAAAGAAGCAGCAAGATCTATCCTGTACAGGTAGAAACTCTCTCTGATGAATGTTATCACTGTATATATCTAAAATGTACCAGTAAAATACATAATTTGAAAAAGGAGAAAAGGAACACAGCTGGGCAAAACCTGTTGCTACAGGCGGTGGAAGCTTTGCTCTCAGAGGGAGGTGGGAAGGACAGAAGCGCTCACCCTGGAATGAGCACTGCTGTGATACCCTCACCAACACCCCCATTTCACCCCTGAGCAAGCTGAGGCACGGAGGGGTGCCCAGCATCGCCCAGCCAGCAGACTGCAAAGCCGGCATCTCACACAGGCATTGTGGACGGCAGACGTTGCCGGTGTGAGAGCCATACTAGGGAGTTTGTATGTCTGCCAGATGCTAGTCATTACCGAGGGTTGTGTGTAAGCCCTGTTGTTTCACTGTTCTAAAAACACTACCATGGGATGGTACTTAGTCACAATTTCAAAATGCAGAAATGAGCCAGGTATGGTGGTGCCTGCTTGTAATCCTCAGCACTATGGGAGGCTGGAGCAAGAAGCTTGCAAATTAGAGCCCAGTTTAGGTAATTTAGCAACTTAAAGAGACCCTGTCTCTACTGATTTTTTTCCTTTTTTTAAAGACAGGGTCTTGATATGTAGTTCAAGCTGGCCTTGAACTCACAGTGATCCTCCTGCCTCAGCCTTCAGAGTGCTAGGATTACAGGCATGTACCCCCGTCTCTTGATTTTTTGAGACAAAGTCTCTCCTTGTAGTTGAAGCTGGCCTTGAATTCTCTGTGTAGCCCAGGCTGGCCTCCAACTCACAGTGATTCTTCTTTCTCCTGAGTGCTGGGATTACAGGTGTGTGCCACCACAGCCAGCCATTCCCATCCCTTTCTAAAGAAATTATTTGAGATAGGTTCTCACTAAACTGCCTAGGTTGCAGTTGAATTTGAGATCCTCCTGCCTCGGCCTCTCAGAGGGCTGGAATCACAGGCCTGCATCACCACTCCCAGATGGCTCACAATTCTTAAGGATAGAATTTAAAAATCAAGTCGGCAAGGGAGGGCTCCCCTCTGGAGACACGCAGGGAGTCTGCTCCAATCTCTCTGGTTGGTGGTTGTCCCCAGCTCCTTACCTGGGGACCAGCTTCATTCCAGTCCCTGCCTCCTGGCCCCATGGTCTCCCCTCCCATGGGTGGGTCTGAGTCTGAACCTCCCTTCTCTTACCAGAGTGCCGGATTGGGATGCCCTAACCTGGTATGCCTTCCTTTGAACTTGATTACTTCTCCAGAGATCGAAGGCCCAGGACCTGGACACAACTTGGGGCATAATTCAGCACAGGATGGGGCACAAAGGAGGCATTTCGGGGGAAGTCTCTGATGGATGTAAAAATACACTGTAGAAAGACAAGGTCATAACAAGGTCACTGGTTAAAAGCGGCTAAGACTGAGTCTGCTAACAAAGGAAATGATCACCTCTAGTGTTGATGCTGCGCACGAAGGCAGGGGTTTCCTGAGTGTGTGTCTTTCACTGCACAGCCCCTGGGGAAAAGTGCCCTTGGCCACTGAGCTTCCTCACTCACTGGCAAGGTTCCTGGGAGGGTGCGGGACACCGGTCTCCCTCCAGTCCCTCATGGGTCCTCGTGGGTGATTTTGGCTGTGTGGTTGCGGTTGCAGAAGTCACAGCCTGGAGGAGGAACAGAATCTTGGGAGCTGGGGCAGAACTTGGCTTTCCCTCCCATAAAAGCTTGGTCAGCCAGAGAAGCCCAGGCAAGTCTGAGCATGGCGTACCCTTAACTAGTGTAGTTCCAGAATGTTGGAGTCCATGCTGGGTCACGGGGGTCTTAAGTAACTTGGTAAAGCTACGAACCCTATCCAGAAGAATACATAAATGCTCATCAAGATTTTGAGATAATTCCCAAAGCTTCATTGATTGCTTGAACTTAACCATGAAGCCCCAGTCCAGAACCCCTGACCCACTATTCTCCCCAAGCCCCTTCTTCTGAAGAGCAAATGGATCAGTTACTTAGAGGGGTGTGTAAAATGGATGTGCAAATTCTGGGGCTCTCCTTCTAACCTTTAGTTTGTTTCTGTTAAGCACATATAAGCCAGCTGTGGTAGTGCACACCTGTAATCCTAATACTGGGGAGGGTAAGGTAGGAGGATTGCTACAAGTTTGAGGTCAATCTGCGCTACATAGTGAGATCAAGGCCAACCTGGAATATATAGCAAGACTCTGTTACAAAAACGAAAACAAAAACAAACACATTTAAGTGCAAACGACTTCTCCCATCAAATAAGCAGTCTTAGGGGACAGAGAGGAAGTGCAGGGATGGAAGTGACTGTCCCCCAAGATTGCAAGCGTCTGAGGCGGCTCTGGATCCACTGTGCAGGAGAACCAGAGCTCCTGAGAGCCATCACTGGGGTGCCGCTGTGACAGACCTTGTTCTTCAGGTTGGGGGGAAGAGGGTGGCATCTGCTGCGGGTTGTGACATCCTATTAGAGCCTCTTGAGGTCATGGGGGAAGCAAGGAGGCACCCCAAGTTGCTGCACTCTGGAGGCCACATCCAGGGAGCATACCTCTTTGCCACCCTCTCCACTCTCCCGCCTCCAGCAACACATCTTGCTTCTGTCAGCACCTCAGTCCCTTTAGACTCAGTTCCGCGGAGGACAAAGACCCTATGGCCCAGCCTCACTTCAGGAGGTTTTATGGAGAACATCTTTCATGGAGGAGCACCCCGGAATGGGGGACCCTCGTACTCTTGGTGGGGGTCTTAAATAGGAAGTGACCAAATTTGGGACTCCCTCCCCCAACGTGTCCAGGCTTCATTTTTAGGCTAGGAGACCCCGCACTGGGGGCTAGATTTGTACCAGGGGTCCCCAATAGCTTCTGGGGGCTGGCCTCACTGCGTCCAGGGACCCCAGCTGCGCCTGGACCTGGGAGGGGGGACCTCCGGGGATAGCGACCCGCGCCGCGTCCCGCCGGTTGGACTGGGGGGGCGGGACTCTGGGACCCCTCCCCCCTCTCCGCGCCCCGCCAGGCTGGCGGGGAGGGGGGCAGGAGGGCGGGCCCTGCGGGGTGAGCGGCCGGGGCGCACAGGGCGCGCCGCCGAGCGGGCGGGAGCCGTCGGGGCCGGGAGTGGCGCGCGCGCGGGCCGGGGGCGGGGGCATGGCCGGCTGGAGCGGGGCCTCGGGGCGCGCCCCGGCCTCCGTCCCCACCTCCGCCTCCTCCTCCGTCTCCTCCTCCTCCTCCCCTTCCAGTCCCGCCGCCGCGGCAGCCAACATGGCCGCGCCCCGGAGCTCGGGAGGCGGCCGCCGCTGAGCGCGCCCGGCCCCGCCGCCCAGGCCCGGCCCTGGCCCCCGGCGCGTCGCGCTCCCCGGCGCGCTCGGCTGTGGGTCCCGGGGCGCCGGGCGCCGTGCGCGGGGCGGGGCGGAGCGGGCGGCCGCCGCCATGGAGCCCCGGCGCCGGGCGCTGCTCGCCCGGTGTCAGCAGAGCCTGGCGCAGGCCATGACCGAGGTGGAAGCCGTGCTCGGGCTGCTCGAGGCCGCGGGCGCGCTCAGCCCGGGCGAGCGGCGGCGATTGGACGCGGAGGCCGGGGGCGCCAAGGCGGAGCTGCTGCTGAAGCTGCTGCTGGCCAAGGAGCGCGACCACTTCCAGGACCTGCGCGCCGCGCTGGAGAAGACGCAGCCTCACCTGCTGCCCATTCTCTACCTGGACGGCGTCGCGGGGCCGCCGCAGCCCGCCGAGGGCGCCGGTGAGTGCGTGCGGGACCCCGCCCGGGGACCTCGCCGGGCTGCGCTCCGCCTGGGTGGCCGCGGGTGGCACCTTCCCGCTCCGAGCCCACCCGCGGAGGGGCGATGCCTGCGCCCCGAGTTCATCCCTCCGCCTCAGCCCCGCCTGCACAATGCCCCCGGTGGAAGGCCGTCCCCTCCCAGGTGCCCGGCTGCAGGGACTTTTGCAGGCCACCAGCTCCAGCCTTGAGGTGGGGGCTCGGAGGGGGGTGCCTCAAGAGTGTCAGCTCCTCTTCTGAGCTTTTCCATCTACCCCTCGCCAGACCTCTGGAAGGAAGCCCGCGCTTGCCTTTAATCAGCGGTACCACTTAGAAGAGAACCAGGGCCAGGACCCATACCGGTACATTTTGGTCCCTGCCACCCCGTTTCGGGACCACCGTTGTCTTTTGAGTTTCTCACTCTCTGGGCCCCTTTCCCTTTGCCCGGTCTCTTAGCTTGCTGGGACTTGTGGTTGATTATGCACAATGCCTGCCCAGGTTTCTTTGGAAACTGTGGGCCCGGAAAAGTTGGGGAAGTTGCATTGCACCATGGGAAAATCCTCGTCGCGGGCTGGGGCTCAGCTCCCTTCCGAGATCCCCGAGCTGCCTGAGGAGGGAAGCTGGTGGGGGCTCGTTTCCTCGCTGGGGGGGGGCGTCTTCAGAGCCGCCGTGTGCTGGCTCTGGGGGTGACTGACTTTGTAAGTACGTGGGGGGGGGGCAGGGTGCTGCTGGCAGCGTGCGATGAGTGGCGGTCTTGTCCTGTCCCTGATCCGGGAGTGTGGAAGAGCGTAGGGCACTCACGGAGGGAAGAGAACTAGCAATTATTGTATACCTGCTGTTGAGGCAGGTATTCTACTTTATCAAGCTTAATGGATGTCACCGCCGTGGGAGCCGGCCATGAGCTGGCTGGTACTCCCGCTTCGCCAGAAAGAAAACTTTTGTCTCGCTTGCAGTGGTTAAAATACTGAGAAAGCATTGGGCACCAGGAGTTTTGAATTATGATCTGTTGTTTTGGTTAACTCGTTCAGAACCAAGGAACAGTAAGTACCCCCCCCATCTTTTCTTTGTTTCTAAGAGTGAGCTGCTATATACAATAAAAATAAATAAAGACACACATATAAAAGGCAAACAGTGAACCGGGATGGCTGAAAAATTGCCCTTAGCGATTTGGGAAGAGACCAAGGAGCCCGGTTTATGTGGCTGTTAAAAGTCTCACTTATTAAGAGGGTGATATTATAAGGTGTTCTTGGTAACAGCTCTCATCTCCATCGGCAACTTCACTTTTTATAGCTGAAGGAAACTGACAGCCAGCCAGATAGCAGGTCTTGTACTTCTGGCTTTCCGGTTTCGACCTTATGGTGTGACGCTCTTGAGTCTGTGTCCCTCAGACCTGCATTCTGTGCCCAGACTGTGGTTGTAGTCAGTTGCTAGGTGAGTCCAGCCTATCCTGGGGTAGTTGTTGCAAGGTGCTGAGCAGGGACTGTCAGATGTGGCCATGAGGATAAAGACAGCAGGGGCTCTCATCCAGGTGCTTTTTCTTTTTAACTGCTGGTCTCTGTTTTTGAAGGAGGAAGTTTAGCCACTGTCTGTTTCCAGAAGTCCTTCTCCAGGAAAGCCCAGATTTGAAGTCCTTGGAGAGTGCATGTACCAGCAATAGCTTTCGTCTTTGCACTAGATAAATTAGGGGATGTATTGCTGTTCATCAGAGTCCATCCATTCTTTGCCTGAAGAAGGTAGGGCCTTTGGGGACTGAAGTTTTCTGAGTCAATACTGGCTTCTAAAGAGAGGACTGGATTGGGTTTGGATTTTATACCCAGGGCAAGGATTTTAGACCTGTTTTCTCCCCATGTAGAGTTCTATGGCTTCCAAGAGGGTCGCAAAGTCCTTAGAAAAATAATTTTCAAAGGGAAGTTATTTTAATTAATTAATTAATTAATTAATTTTTTTGAGACAGGGTCTCACTGTGTAGTGCAGGGTGTCCTTGAAGGCACAGTGATCCTCCTGCCTCAGCCTCCCGAGTGCTGGGATGACAGTCATGCCCTGCTATACCTGGCTCATTTTATTTATTTATTTATTTGTTTATTTATTTATTTTTGGCTTTTTGGACAGGGCCTTGAGATTACTTTGTAGCTGAGGCTGGCATCAAACTTGCAGTGATCCTCCTGCCTCAGCCTCCTGAGTGCTGGGAGTACAGGCATGCACCACCACACCTGGCTTCATTTTATTTTAAATGTTAGGTAAAAGTTAAGATAGCATTTGGTCTGGCTACTGGGAGCCTCTTGAGGTGGGGGTGACATGGTGTGTGAGTAAGCAGAGGTGCGTTGGGGACTTTGTAAAGAACAGATCACTCTGCCTTGGTTTCCCTCATGGGGCAGAGCTCAGCGAGCGAAGGAGCAGCTGTGACGAGAGGGATGGTGGCACTGCTCCTAGGTCCAAGGGTGCATATCAGGGGAGCACTGTGTCCTGCCTCCTTCCACTCCCTGCCATTTCCACTCGGGTGCAGCTTGAGGAGGGAGGCCTTTGTGGAGCCTGAGAGAGGAACCAGCTGGCTTCCCTTGGACCCATAGTTTTAAGGGGGTCCCCTAGTGCCATCTGGGGAGGTGGCACCATTACGGGGCTTCCTTGGTGGGTTCCATAGCTCTGGTGTGAATGTCCTTCCTGGTGGACACTAGTATTGTGGGAGTCTGCGCTGCGCACGCTCAGCCCCTGGGGCAGGGGGTGCCGCCGAGCAGACTTGGAGGGCAGTTGAGTGGGAGGCAGGGCTCCCAGGCTAAGTTTGATAGCGCATTGCTGCTTGGCACTCAGCAGCTTCCTATTCTACTTAGTGATTCTGTGGCCACTCGGGGGGGGGGTGGGGTGCGCATGCTGGCCTGTTATCTTCGTGACACTTTCCCTGTCACCTATGAGGGAGAAGTCCCAGGACAGAGAGGTGCCTGTTGGCGGAGAGGCTGGGCCCCTTCCTCCCTATGTCTCATCTGGGAGTTGTCTCTCTCCCACCCAGTCAGGCCTTTCCACTAGTGTTTCAGGCTACTTCCTGTCCTTGAGGAACCCTGGGATCACAGTTTTTTCTTGTCTCCGATACAGGGACCTTTAGGGAAGACGCGGACACCTTCACCCCAGCTGGTAGGTGCCAGGTAGGGGCGAGGAGCTCTCAGCTCTTCCGAGTGGCTCAGGTCAGGGCTCTTCCTGGTTGTCACATAGCCTCGTTTGCTCACTCTTTAGTTTTTTGTTTTTGTTTCTGTCTTTGATGCAGTTTTGAAATCAAGGTTTCTCCAAGTATAAATAAAACGTAAAATACAAGCTAGGTAATATGCAGCAGGGAGATAGATCTTTCGGAAATGGGGGGGGGAGGGGAGCAAGTGGTGGGGGAAGTAGAGGGGAAGTGAAAAGAATGACATGGTTTTTGTTTTGTTTTTTTTGAGACAGGGTCTCACTATGCAGTTCAGGTTGGCCTTGAGCTCACTTTGTAGCCCAGGCTGGTCTTGAACTCATGATGATCCTCCTGCCTCAGCCTCCTGAGGCATGAGCCACCACACCCAGCTCAAGAATGACATGCTATGTATGCACCTGTACCAAGTCTGCATGAGGGATGTAATCATGACGTAGTGCCAATGTAGTAGTAAAAATAAACATTAAAAAAAGTAGGCTTTCTCCCTGGAAGTCCCTAGACTCCTGCCTTTCAGTGTCCTCATCTGTGAGGTGGGGCTGAGGGAGCCCAACGCGGCCTGCCTGTGCCCTGGGGAGGGCAGGAGGCATCCAGGAGGACGGAGGCGCTGGTTCTGTGTGCACAGGTGGGGGTGCATAGATGTAATTCCAGCCTGCAGCTTGTCGCCCTGTTCGGGAATGGGACGCTGGGGAGAGCAGCATCACGAGGCAGATCTGTTGGGTGGTACAGACTGGCTCGCTCTCGCCTGCCTGGCATCAGCCCTGGGTGGCAGGGAGGGGGTACAGAGGGAAATTGGAGCCTGGAAGGCTTTTTTAAAAAAAAAGAGTCAGACTGCCAGGCCTTCTAGCAGGCGCTTCTAGCAGGTGAGCACACTGGCTGCGGACTGGCAGGCGTGGGTTATTTATTATTCAGTAGAGTGACCAGTGCCTTGTGTCTCGGGCTGTCCCTTTGGGCACCGGCCACCTTTTCTTCATCCATGATGCCCGGAGGGTCAGAAGGGTAGAAGGAAAGGCTCTAATCCCTACCATAGCTCTGCTTTGTGTTTTTGAGCCTGTATTATTGGAAGGGAGCTGCAGAGGGACTTGAGTGATGGTTGATAAGAGGTTTCTAAGTGCAGGGCAGCTTTTATTTCTCACTGTGTGTATTAGCAGGCCACCTTTATTGTAAGTGACAGCAACGTAGTTCAAACCATCTAGACAGAAAAGAGAGTTGTATTGATTTATCACAGAGATGTATGCCACGTAGGATGGGCCCAGCAGTAGGTAGGATGTGGGGAATCTGTGATTGGTGGCCTGTCCAGTACCACATAGCCTTTTAGTGGGCACAGAAGTAATTTTCCAGGGGAGGATGAGCTGGGTGTCTTTGTCAACTTTTCATCCTGGGGTAAAATACCCAACACCCACAATTTGAAGGAGAAGTTGTCTGAGTGTGGTGGTGCACGCCTGTAATCCCAGCACTTGGGAGGCTGAGGCAGGAGGATCGCTGCAAGTTTGAGACCAGCCTGGGCTATCTAGTGAGTTCAAGACCAGCTTGAACTGCATAGTGAGACGCTGACTCAAAAACAAACAAACAAGCAAACAAACAGAACAAGGGGAGAAGTTTAATTTGCTATTTAGAGGGTTCAGTCCATAGTCCTCTGGCTGCAAGGCTGGAAGGGTATGGTGAAGGCATCTGGCCGAGGAGAGCTACTCACGTCATGGCGGTGGGGGTGACATGGTGTGAGAGAGTAAGCGGTGGTGCACTGGGGACTTTGTAAGCAGAGGGAGAAGTAGGAGCCAGGGAGGGAGACTCAGCCTGGCAGGTGATGTCCCGTGACCTACCTGTGAGCAGACCTCACCTCCTGACTATAAATGGATTAATCCACGGTTGAGTACAGCACCCTGCAAGCACACGAGGCCCTTGGGGGACACTCCAGACGTAACCGTAACAGGGAGGGCTGCTGTGTGGGTCTGACCACTGCATGTCACCTTTGCATAACAGTACAAAACTAGAGGAGGTCACTGCTGGAGTGAGGGGGTCATGGCACCCCAGAGCTTCCTAGGGAGTCCAGCTTGTCCCCCCAGGAGATCCCCTCATGCTGTGCCACAGCCAGGGTTTCCAAAGTGCCAATGCTCAGGTCTCCGCCGGCCCCCAAGACTTACACCTGCCCCTCCCGTGCCTCCTGTGAGTCCCTCGCTCCTGGCATGGGTTGCCCAGGCAGGATGATGGACAAGAAGATGAGGAAGAGCATGAAGAAAGCTGGAGAAAAGGTTCACAAATAGCACAGCCTGGCCAGTGCTCCCGCTCCTCTTCCGGCAGTGACTCCTGTTAGGGACTGTGCCTAGACTCTACCTGCAAGCCTCCTGAGTTCTTTTTTTTTGAGATGGGGTCTCTTTTTAAGTCACCCAGTTGCCTAAGCTGGCTTTCAAATTGCAGCCCTCCTGCTTCAGCCTCCTGAGTGCTGAGGTTGCAGAAAGCACCATGGCAAGTTTTGACAGCTCTGGCCTTCTGGTGGAAATTAACCCTTGGGCCTCAGCCCTGCCCTGTCCTGGTCGCTAAGCAGCCCTGTCTGGCCAGGCAGGATGGAAGAGGACCGAGACCTGCCCTGTGCAGATGGACCTCACAGCTGGAGTGTGAGTAAGGAGTTGTTTTTTGGGAAATGGTGAGATAGAGCTCTGCGCCAGATGCTGCAGACAAAGTTAAGATTGGTAAAATATGAAAAAAAAATTTGTAAAATGTGATTTTTGTTTTCAGCTTCTTTTGTAATCCTGTGGCTGGGGAGTTTTGTGGAAATGTAATAATGAAGCAGAACCTGTACTTTTTTTTTTTTAATTATGGTGGCACATTTGAGTGATTTAGTGACACACAGATTTCCCAGAAGGCCTTTTACGGATTGCGTGATGGCCCAGCTCCTGGGAAGTTGAGTGGATTTGGTTGCTGAGCCTTGTCTGTCGTTTAAAAAAAATGTTTATTTTTATTAGTACACATTGCGGTACGCAGTGATTCCATGCCCTGTGGGAAGCTCAGACCTGTGCGTAACGCCTCCTGATGTTTTTTGCTTCCTCTACCACTCCTCCCATCTCTTGGTCCCCTTCTCTTTTGCAAAAACTCTGTCTCCCCATTTCCTGTGATGTTTTGTTTCGGTCTTTATTTATGCTTCAGGTTTCTCATGTCAGAGGAAACATGGCCATAGTTAAGCTTGTGTGTCTGATTTGTTGCGTGTAACATTATGGTCTTAAGGTGCATCCATTTTCCTAGAAATGACTCAAGTTTATCTTCCTTATAGCAGAGTAGTACTCCACTGTGGATAAATACCACATTTTTTCTTCCTTCTTTTTTTTTTTTTTTTTGTCTTTTGTTTTGTTTTGTCATTTTGAGACAGGGTCTCTCTATGAAGTTCAGACTGGTCTTGAGCTTACTTTGTAGCCCAGGCTGAACTTGAACTCACAACGATCCTCCTGCCTCAGCCTCCTGAGTGCTGAGATTACAGGCGTGCTCCACCATATCTGGCTTTCTTTTTTTTTTTTTCTTTGAGTCAGGTTCTTGCTGTGCAGTTCAGCCTGGCCTTGAACTCGCTATGTAGCTCAGGTTGGCCTCAAACTCTTAGCAATTCTCTTGCTTCAGCCTCCCGAGTACTAGAATCACAG
This sequence comes from Dinomys branickii, assembly GCA_004027595.1. NCBI lineage: Eukaryota > Metazoa > Chordata > Mammalia > Rodentia > Dinomyidae > Dinomys > Dinomys branickii. The sequence goes on along the minus strand of PVLD010000112.1, from coordinate 353,241 downwards.
GTGTGCACCACTGTCTCTGGCCCACATTTTCTTTACTGTTCATCTGTTGATGGATGTGGCTGTTTCCAAGACTGTTTGCATTTTGGAGCCTGACCTCTTACCCCTTCATCTCAAGATGTTGTTTCCAGTCCTACTCTCATTCCTAACTCTGGGGCCAAACATAGCTCTTTCTCCTCAAAATAAAACACAATGCCAACCATTTCATTTCATCTCACTGACAATCAGTGTTTTGCTGTTTTGGTGAGCCTGTCAGCTAGCGGTAGTAGCAGGAGACTGAAACCAGCCTTAGAAACAGACAACCAGAACTGTCCTCACAGTCCTGCGACTTCCAGGGGACTCCTTAGTGCTAGATAGGTGGCAGGGTGGCTCTTCCCTGGGCTGTGGGGCTCAAAAGCAGAGTGCAGTTCCATGAGCTGAGAGCATCCCGTGCTGCCGATGTCTAGAACAGTGCTGGCCCAAGGTAGGTGTGTAGTGCCTTTGGGTTGACAAGACGAGTGGTCAGCTGCGGGTGCATGGCGTGTCTGCGTCCGGACCTCTTTGCATACACATGCAGATTCCTGAGCCGTGACTTCAGGGTGGCAGAAGGCTGTGGGAGAGGAGGAAGGCTTGGGCAAGTCCCAGATGCACACACAGATGTCACCACCCACGGAAAATCTGTGCCTGAAACAGGTGGCGTGACCTTGGCGTCTCAAGTCTCCAAGGTCACCTGTCAGGTACAGGCAGTGTGGGGCTGGCTGGGAAGAGCCCCGTGGCTGCCTGCGTCGCCTCCTGGAGGGGCTGGGGAGTGCGAATGTCAGCTTGCTGTCCTAGAAAGAGCCTGGAACGGGGATGTGCCTCTAAGTGTGATGCTCAACCTCAGCCGGGCTTTTAGGGCCATGGTAAAAACAGAAGGGGAGGAGGTGAGAACACCCATGAGGGAGCTGTGTAGTTCGGTGAGGGTCTGAGCTCTCCCCGGAGGGCCACTGGTCCCCAGAAGCGAGGCAGTTGGGTTGGACTGGATTTCGGGGGCTCGCTCCAGCTGGGTGCTGTGGTTGCTTTTAACCTAATGTAACGGTAGCATGGAGTGCGTCTTGATGCTCTGGATTTCTGTTTCCTAACAAAGAAAGCAGAGGGAGAGAAGTGTTTTTTCTCAGTGTTTTCCCTGCCAAGCCCACTGTGTCCTGCAACCCCCAGGGGAGGGGTCTTGCAGTGATCTGAGGCCCTGGGAAAGCAGAGCTTGAGTGAGAGCAGGTGGGAGGCATCAGGGAGGCTGGGTGTGTTTGGGGAGAATTTTCCAGGGATGAGCTCGAGGGAGATCGGGTCTTTCTAAACCATTTGCCTAGGACAGATGGCATATCTCTGAGTTGGCTCTATTGATCTTTTTAAGGCAGAGTTCTACGAAAGTGCTGCAGAAACATTTAGACCCAAGCAGACATTTCAAGTGCCCTATGCCGGCAACTAAAACCGTGGTGGATAATTCTCCTTCCTGTTGACCTTGTTGTTTTTTGTCTTTTTTAGACAGGGTCTCGCTATGCAGTTCAGGTTGGCCTTGAGCTCACTTTGTAGCCCAGGCTGGCCTCTAACTCGCAAAGATTCTCCTGCCTCAGCCTCCCGTGTACTGGGATTATAGGCATGCCCCACCACGCCCAGCCTATGACCTTGGAGTTTATTTCATACTAAGGGTCATAACCCATTTTTCTTGGAGGTTTTTTTTTTAATTGTAGTAAGATTTATCTAACATAAAATTGACCATTTGAGCTGTTCCTTCTTTAAATTGTGGTAAAATATACATACTAATGAAATTGGCTATTTTGACCTGTTGTTTTGTTTTCTTTTCTAAGACAGGTTCTCACTGTGCATTTTAGGCAAGGCTTGAACTCACTATGTAGCTCAGGCTGGCCTCAAACTGGCCACAATCCTCCTGCCTCAGCCTCCAGAGTGCTGGGATTACAGGAGTGTGCCACCACGCCTGCCAAATTCTTGTTTTTAATATCCATGGGGTCTTTTTTGTTAACTGGACTCTTGGGTGAAAGTTAGACTTCATGGAGCAGATGAAGGAGGCGCTGTGACGATTGAGAGTCAAGGCCTGGAGCTTATCCTTTTCCCTGTAGCTGCCCTGTGGCCTCTCCACAGGGTTCCCGGGGGTTCTCTAGGGTTCCAGGGAATATAGTTTGCAAACCACTGGCCTGGATGCTTTCATTCTGAGCGTCTGGTGGGACAGGGAAGAGCCATCACTTTCTTTTGTCCTGTGAGTCACAGTTGGTGCCAGAGCTGTGTTCTTGCAGGGCTACTCTTGTCTCCACCGACTTCCTCTGTTTACCTTTGTTGGTTTCCTTTTGGGCTTAACCATGCTTTTAAAATGACAGATGACCACAGTGTGGCTAACGAAAACCACTCTGTGCTCCTCAGGACAGCAGTGTGGGGAGGAGTAGGGTGAAGCCCCATCAGATGGTCAGTTGCCTTGACAAGTGGTTACCTTTTTTTTTTTTTTTGAGACAGAGTCTCACTTTGTAGTTCAGTCTGGTCTTGAATTTGTGATGATCCTGCCTCAGCCTCCCAAGTGCTGGGATTACAAGCATGTGCTGCCATACCTGGCTCACCTGTTTTGAAAACACATTCTTGGGCTTTTCCTTTTTCTTTCCTTTTTTTTTTAAACCTAAAGTATAGTCACTAGTTGGCCCCATCCTACATTTTATAAGAGAATGATTAGCCATTGAGGTGCAAACAAGGCCCTGTTCAAATGTAGGCTGTTGAGGAGTGTGAGCTGCTGCGTTGGACACGGTGCCTTTGGGGACATGGATGGATCCATCGCCCCAGACTCAGCTGCTGTCCTGCGGGTGTGTCCAGCCAGGCTGTGTTTCCTCTGCTTGCAGAGTGGGTATAGGTGTGGCCTTGCCCTCAGAGTCACCTTACTTTACCTGTCTGAGTGGCACCTGTCACCGGCCCTGGGACCTCCACAGGCATCTACTCAGCTCTGACCATTGTCAGTCGACTGTCCAGGTGTGAAAACCGGTCCAGCAAGTATTGAGTGAAGAGATAGCAAAACATGTGGGAGAAACTGAATTTTATTGATCTCTTTTAAGGTAGAAAGTAAGACCTTAATATGTTAATTTAAGAAAATAATATAACAAGGAGGGCCTGGGGTACTTGCTTGCAATCCTACAATTCTGAGAGGCAGGAGGAGCATAAGTTTGAACCCAGTCTGGGCAGTGGAGTAGCTTAGCGAGTTGCTGTCTCAAAATAAAAAACAAAAACAAGATCAGAAGCACGGGCTGGGGCTGTAGCAACTTGTGAAGGTCCTGGATTCAATCCTGGGTTCCACCAAGGATAGAAAAGGCAAGGAAATGATGGTCCTTTCTGTTCTCGGCCCCCTCAGGACTTCCTACTTCAAGTCTCCCTCTCCCGCGGGAACCTGCCTTCCTGTTTACCTTTCTGAAGCAGCAGACCATGGCTGGAAGGACCTTGGAGACCACTTCACCCAAGTCCTTCTTCTCCAAATGCAGAACAGTTTGAGGATGCATGGTGGCATGTCGGGATCCCGTGGGTGCTGCGGGCAGAGCTCTGTTCCCGGCTGGAAGCAGACTGGGTGGGGAGCCTTGGCCCTGCTGGTTTTTCCTGCTCTGCGCGCGGCCTGGCAGGCATCGGGACCTTGAGGTGCACAGACCTGTGGCATAGCCTCTTCCTTCTGAGCATCACACAGAACCCTCTGTGAGCCACGCAGTTGTCACTGATGGCGTACAGCTGAAAGTGGGCAGCTCGCTCAGGCTGCCAGCTGCCCAGAGGCTGGGCAAGCTTTGGCATCCTCAACTCTTATTTTATAAAGACCACATTTGTTCGAGTCTCCAGGGCGCCTGTGAACATCCACGCTGAGGTTTCTGGGTCTCCAGCCCGGGACGCCCTCCCTCCGCAAGCATCCGTTTGTCCAGTGGGCGTGTTGGAGCACCTGTCACCCGGCATGATTTTTGGATGCAGACTCAGGACATGGCATCTAAATTTAGTGCTGAGTCAGAGAACGGGTCTGACTTGGCAGCAGGGCCCTCTGTGGCTCTCTTTCTGTGATGCAGCAGAAGTTCTGGGCGCCTGTCCCATGACTTCTTAGTGCTTAGTCACAGGACAAAGTTCAAGCAGGAAAATGATGTCCCAAGCCGCTGGCGCCTTGTCAACGATAAGAGGATCAAGTAAAGGCAAAGGCTCAGGGACACGGAGTCGGGGCCCCCTCTGAGGGATGGTCACGGAGGGAGCCGGAGCCAGGAAAAAGCAAGAAAGTAAACAAACACGGGGTGATTGTTCTGAGTTTTCCCCCCTGAAAACAGCAGCTCTGGCTGTGGGTATGATTGTGTACGCTTTTGTGTTTTCCTTCGTGTTTATTTCTGGTAGAGAGCAGCAGAGGACTTAAAGTATCTTAGCACTCTCCGACTCCTGTTTTTGTTTTTGTTTTTTTGTCTTTTTGTGATAGGGTCTCGCTATGCGATTCAGGCTGGCCTTCAGCTCACTTTGTAGCCCAGGCTGGTCTTGAACTCGCAGCGATGCTCCTGCCTCAGCCTCCCGAGTGCTTGGATTACAGGTGTGTGCCACCACGTCTGGCTCCACTCCTGTTTTAAGGTCTCAGGGAGAGGGAACAAAACTGCTCACCTGCCCAGCTTTCTGTGGGAAGTTGTGACATTTTGTGTAAGCTGTTTTGCCTCAACTCCCTCATTGGGTCAGCCAGTGCTTATTAGGGAAAGGGTGTTACTTAATTTGAGACAAGATTTCACTATGTAGTTCATATGTGTCCTTGAATTCACTATCTAGCTTAGGCTGGACTTGAATTTACAGTGATTCTCCTGCCACAGCCTTGCAAGTGCTGGGTTACAGGTGTATGCCCCCATGCCTGACTTACAGGGTTGTCTTCTTGCAAGGGGGAATGTCCATGGTGTTAAGAGTGCGGCCTAGCTGACTTTTACGTGATTGTCCTCCATCCTTCCCTGTGGGTCTGTCCAGGCCTCTGCTTCATATTGGGCTCTACCGGGTGCCAAGCCTGCCAAGGTGGAAGGCTGCTGGCCCCACCCATGAACCAACTACAGACCCATACTCAACGTGGATTTGTTTTTTTTGGCCAGAATGTATAGCATATGGTTCCCCAGTGGTTTCCCTTGTCATTGCTATTCCAGAACTCTAAGGAACTTTAGAAAGTAGCAGGGTGTGATAGGCTGAGGTAGGATTGCAAGTTCATGCCCAGCCTGAGTGATTTAGCTGTGAGTGAATGAATGAATGAATGAATGAATGAATGGGCTGGGGATATAGCTTGGTGGTAAGAGTGCTTGGCAACCTTGTGTGAGGTCCTGGGTTCAACCCTCAGTACCACAAAACCAAAACTGATCAAAGCCCCCCAAAAATGAGAAAATAGAAATGCCAGAAGGTAATCAGTGTGGCTTCCTGCCTTCCATTTTGTGACTTATAGCACCCAGCAAAAGTTTGTGTTTAAGAATCTAAGATTCTCAGCAGGTCATAAAAGTAGGCTCCTGTCCCCCCACCCCTGTTGGAGTTTATCGCCTCACTGGAAAGCCCACAGGTGAGATAGAGCCCTCTGTGAATGGGGCTGTAAGGAGCCCAGAGCAGGTGCTGAGGGCATGGGCCAGGCCCGTGGGAGATTCAGGAAGGTCTGGTGGCTGCCCCCATCATTTTCTGTGGGGCTGGATAGAGGTCAGCAAGGATGGTCTGTGTCATATGGAGGCCAGAGGTGCGGTGGGAGGTAGGTAAGGGTTGGACGCCGGCCTTGAGGATCCCCTGAGGTTTCCTGGGAGTTGTGGGATGGATTGGCATGTTGGCTTTTTCCTAAGCTTCAAGCAATTGAGCATAGTGGTGCACACCTATATTCCCAGCCTCCTTTGGAAGGCTGAGGCAGGAGGATCCCCACCAGTTCAAGGCCACCCTGGGTTACATAGTTCAAGATCAGCCTGGAATACACAGTAAGACCCCATCTCAAAAAAACCAAAGGAGAAGAAAAAGGCAAGTTGCTTTTCACATCTGCCTCAGTTTCTCCATCGGTAGAATGAGGTCAATAATAGCACCTAGCATGACTGCATAAGGGCCGAGAGTAGTGCCTGGACTGGGTAGGCCTTGGGAGAGCACAAGCTGTTGTCTGCACTGTTACTGTCCCAGCCCCATGGCTATTTAAGTGCCACTGTAGGGCTGGATCCTAGCAGTGACATACAGGGGACACATCTATTCAAAATGCTATGTTTCAGAGCAAGTGCTTGTTCACCTCTTGTTCCCAGGGTCAGCTGGGTGATTGTTCAAATCATCCATGTCCCCTTTGGGTCTCCTGTACATCCCACACTTAGGGCCTGGCCTCCAGACCAGGCGGGTTTGGAGCCTCTGGTTCCAAGTCCATAATGTGAGTGTTCAGTGACCTTTAGATCATCGTGACCTTGCTGGACTCAGGGAACAGGTGCAGACTGCCCCAGGTGTGGCCCGGTCATGTGGCATGAGTGCTTGTCACAGGAGGACCAGATGACTGCCAGTGGCCTGCTACCGCCCCTCCCTATTCCCAGCGGTGGCCTCCCGGAGAGGAGCACGGAGCGGGGAGCAGGGAGCGTGCTGTCCTCAGGCCGGTGTTCGAGCCGCAGCTGGTGGCAATGCTTGACAGCCGCAGCAGAGACTTACTCAGGCGGGTGTGTTCCTGTTGTGGGCTACCCATGCTTTATGTGGACAGTGCTTTTCCTGCTGGTTTTCAGGCATGGCTCAGGCAGGGTGGTGAGAGGCCACCCTGGAACACAGACTTGGGCCCGACCCTCTGTACCCCTCTGGCTGGTGAACTGGAGAGCTGGATAATGCCCACTGGGGGCAGTACCTGACAGCCCCTGTCCTGGGCCTGATACCCCAAGTTCCCATTCCATCCCACAGCACTCACTGTAGCTGGGTGTGCTGGGCCCCTGCCCTCCCCCTGTATTCCCAGTGACCGATGTGATGCACACAGCAGGTTTGAAATGCGTCAGGGAGTGCAGTGTGCAGTGGACACATAAGACACAGAGTGTGATGGGTGATGTGATGCCATCATGCAAGGTCGTAACACAAAGCAACACTGGCCTCTCAGGAACATAGAGACCTACACAAGCAGACGGTCACCTACTTGTGTGGGAAGGGAAGGAGCATCGTGAAAAATTATAAAGAGCCCTTCCCAGTCCTCGTCGAGGCCCAGGAGGTTTATATTTGTAATCCTTTGAAAAGTTATTGGAGTTCTATTGGGTTAATTCCAGTCTACCACTTCCAGTGCAATCCACAGCAAGAATAAAGACACTAAGACATATTTGTAGTTATGGAGAGACCAGGGCACAGTGTTGGCCATCTGGAACCAAGGCCTAGACCCGGGGCCTAACCCAGGTTTTATTCATTTGTGAGGAAGGGAACGGCTTCAGGATGAGTGTGAGAACTGTGGGAAGTAGGTGAGTGCCATGATCTGGGTTAGGTAGGAAGCCTGAAATCACCTCTTCGCAAGCAGAGGGAAGGACATGCAGAAGAGTAATCTGCATACTACAGTTGCGATAGTGTCTGCTCTTACGGGGCTGGTGCTTTAGCTCTGATGTGCAATCTCTTTCCAGGAAGTCATAGCCTCTATACCGAGGCTCGATCCCAGCCCACAGTGTGGGGCATTGGCTTACACATCCCACCTCATCCTGGCTCACACGTGGGAACAATGGGAGGGGGTGTGTGTGGGGGGAACACACCTGCCGTCTTCACAGACTGCCATCAGCACCTTAGCCAGACCCATCTGCAGTGCTTACAGCAAATTGAAGGGGTAAGGAAAAGTCCCAGCCAGCTCTGTATGTATCAGTACATGGACACAGGGTCAGGCTCAGCCAAAATGGAGGCAACTGCTCCTCCTTCAAGGAGAGTCGCCCACGTGGTCCTCCAAAGAAATAAAGAAAATGAGAGGTGGTAAGAAAGGAAAAACACACCGCCACCCCGTCCGACCCCACTGCTGCTTTTTTTTTTTCTTCTTCTGCATCTGTTTTTTGAGGCAGGATCTTCCTTTGTGGCTCAGGCTGGCCTTGAGCTGATGACGATCTTACTGCCTCAGCCTTCTGACTGCTGGGATTAGAAGTAGGTGCCACCATACCCAGCTCCCATTTCTGCTTTGAGGGAAGATCCTCAGCGATGCCCCATCACTGAGCCTCTGGCACAGTGGCGTCTTCGGGTCTGGGCTGAGTTAGCCATCACAGGCAGAGGTCTCATCCCCAGATGGCCTTGGTATAGAGTTATTCCTGCTACAGTAATGCCTTGGGTTAAGTCACAGGAGGTGCACAGGAGCAGCCCTGTCTCCCGAGACAGTGATGCTGTGTGCTGTGTTGGCACCTGGCTGCCCCTGCCAGGTGTTTTTAATAATCATCCAGGTGATGAGGCGGACACACAGCTGTGTTAAATGTGGCATTCACTGTGAGCATGCAGCGGGCTAGTAAACACCCACTTTCTCTTCGCAGCTGTGGTGGGAAAGTATGGTGGGTCACCCTTTAGACAGTTAATTAGGGGGACAGCTGCCCCGTTTTGTGCATCCACTGAACTTTGGATGACATGGAATGCAAGCCATCCAAGACAAGGAGACGGGAGATTTTAACTTCAGGAAAATAAAATCCTGCCTGGGATCAGGAGCAGCTTTTAATTACCAGGAGCTGCTGTTCTAGGAAAAGAAGTGGGTGCCCCTGGGCTGGGAGGATCCCAGTAGAACCCTGGGCATGACAGGAAGGGAGCTGCTCAGTGTGTTCCCACTTGAAACAGATGCCAGGGCCAGTGGAACCGAGCTTCAAGTTCAAGGTCTGTACTAATGTTGCAAAAGAAAATATTGGTTGGTGTAAAAAAAGTGTATATATATATTTACATGAAATTTACTGGCCTGGCATCTGAAATCTGAAATAAATGCTTCAAATTCTGCATTTTTGTATGTCTCCAAACATGGTGGCTCACACCTGTAATCCCAGCACTGGGGAGGCTGAGGCAGGAGGATCATTGGGTCTTTGAGGCCAGCTTGGGCTACAACGTGAGCTCAAGGACACGCTGAACTGCATAGTGAGACCCTGTCTCAAAAAAAAAAAATTATACTCTAGTTTCTCTTCAGATCGTATGCATCTTTTGCCTTTAAAAAGAAATTTGTTTTTTATATGTGGACATCTGAAAGGTTTTAGGTGTTTTTTTTTTTTTGCGGTACCAGGGATCGAACTCAGGACCTTGAGCTTGTGCCACTGAGCTATATACCCAGCCCCCTCAAGGTTGTTTTGCTCATGGGGTGTGGTTCCTGTTCTTTTCTCCAGTTGTGCTGGAGATGGAATGCAGGCCTCCTGCATGCTGGGCCAGTGCAGTATTCTGAACCCCTGCCCTGCTGGGGTTTGGCCGGTGATGCATGGCATCTGCTCAGTGTTCCATGCTGCCGGGAAGGGATGTGGCGACCACATCTGTTGTGTCATCTAGGGGACAGCTGTGACACAACTGGAGCTGTGGTGTGGTGTTGGGGATTCGCCATGCTGCCCACTGTCTTCTGTCAACCACAACCAAAGGATCACATGGTGCCTTTGGGGCTGCACTGGCTGCCCTGGCAAGGGAGCTCTGAGAAGTGGGTCAGCACAGGGAGCTCATCTTACTGCTCTTCCCGAGGGAGCCTTGCTTTCTCCCGGGGCTGAGACACCACTGGAGTGGGTGTGATTGGCCACCCTGGGTCCCAGCGACTTACTGCCCCAAGCAGAAGAAAGAGGAGCTGCTTCTGCCCTTGCCCATAGCGTGCCAGGTGCAAAAGGAGGGGTCCGGGTGGCAGCATGGGAGGACACGGAGGAGGCCCCTGGGCTTCCCATCGCTGTGGCTCCAGAGGTCACTGACGTGGCATCCTTCAGAGGCCACAGCTCCACTGTGTGCTGCTTTGGAACTCTGTGGGTGGCACCCATGGGCATTACTCAGAAGTAGCCAGCCCGGGATGAGCTCTTTGCTGGGGTCATCTCCAACAGGCCACTGTGATGATCAGGGCTGCTCGGCCTGCCCTCTGTGTCTGGATGTCTAGAAGGGACAGCATCTGTTCCCTCACTTAGGCCAACATCCTGAACTGCAGTGGCATCAGGGTGACAGTCCACACTAGGAAGCGGTCACAGTACAGTTGACTTGGGCCTGGTAAGACATGCACTAATGTGGCTGTGTAGAGGCAGGCATTTGTAGAATGATACAGAGGAAGAAATTAACTTTGTTTTGTGGAAGAGAGGGGCAAGGGCCATGTGGGTCAGTCTCATGAAGGAGGTAACCTGAGAGGTGGGCTTTGAGGGATGTGTAGAAGTTTGTCAGGTGATGGTAGCTGCTTGCCAGGCAGAGGAGCAGATGCCAGAGGATGTACAGCAAAGTAGGAAAGAGCCAGGAGTGGTGGGCCACTGGGCACTGAGATGACAGGAAGGGACCTGGTCAAGGACGGAGTGGAGGAGAAAGGTGGCAAAGGAGGCGAGCGCTGTGCTGTGGACTTGGACTGCTGGCCCTGCGGGCTTGACCATTATCTCTGCTTCTGCTACTTCTGAACCGCATCGCTGAGGCTGCACAGAAGGCACAGAGCAGGGGCTCAGCACGTAGACACTCAGACGCTCCAAGAAGGCTTGTTTTCTTCCTTTAATACTGCAGTGAGTACTTGTTGACTTGATCCCATTGAGCCAATGGGAGCCATAGAAGGCAGTGGAGCATGGAATAGATACGATTGTATGGCTTTGCTGTTGTGCTGGTGTGTGTTTCACACCACCACCAAGTGGAAGATCCCTTAGGTGGAGGGTAGATGCTACAGGATAAGAGGCACTAGAGACCCAGGCCGGGGCCAGGCTGGGGAGGAGAGTCTGCCCACCTCGCCTCCCTTTGAGTTTCCCATCAGCAGCCCTGGTAGGGTGCAGAGTTGCAGGGAAAGGCCCTGGTTTGAAATGTATCCCTGGTGCGCTGGCTGTCCCTAACATCCCACAGGACTGGACACTTGCTAGGTAGGAGTTGGCCCTGAGAAAGTGGAGGAGAGCCAGACTGGGCCAGCGGGCAGTGCGGGCGCTCTGGCCTCTGTTGCTCGCCACTTCCTGTATGAGCCACGGAGCTTAGGCAAAGCATCTCCTCGCCTTTCCAGCAGCCCCGGACGGGAGTCTGTTATGCAACCTCATTTGCAGATGAGAGAACTGAGACATGGAGAGAAGTCACTCATTTGGAGCCCAAAGCTCTAGTGGTTGGTCTGGGTTTCCCCCTTGGCTGCTGGAATCCTGAGCCTACTGAGCTACAGTGGAAAGCTGGAATAGCCGTCCTACCTATGAGGCTTGGAGTCTTTTTTTTTTTTTTTTGAGACTGGGTCTTGTTCTGTAGATCTTGTTACCTTGAATTCATGGTGATCCTCCTGCCTCAGACTCCTGAGTGCTGGGATTATAGGCATGCACCACCTGCCTGGCAGAGGTTTGGCGTTTTCAGCTGCTGGGTTTTGCTGGCAGATTTCAGGGGCCCATGTAGTAGAGCACTGTAGCAGGGGGTGCTGCTCAGTGTTGGGCACCACTGGGAGGGTCTCAGTGGTCACCTGTCCTGGATGCTGCAGGAGCAAAGCTCCATGCCTTTGTTGCTAGGGAGACTGGTTCCGTGCTGCCCTTGTCCCTGCCAGCCGTGAGGCTTCCTGCTGAAAGCCCCTTCCAGATCTGCTGGGAATGCATGTGGCGCCTTTCAGAGGTCAGGAATGTACTCACTGAACCTTACAGGTTGTTGGTGCCCTGTCTTGGGTGGCAAGAGGGGACCTCAACTCTGCAGTTGGGCCCGAGTCTGGGAGATGGGGCCAGCCTCCCTCCAGGTGGCCCCTGATCTTCACAGCGTGCTGGGGTGGTGGGATGGGAGGTGATACCCGCGCTGCTCTTGGGGCAGGCAGGAGGCCTGTGGAGAGCAGCTGTCCTGCAGCTGTGTACTCCTTTGCCACATCTGGTAGGAGGAAGTCCTGGGATTGCTGCTGTCTCTGCCTGGATTTCCTTCCCCAAGTCTTTGCCCAACAGCTTCCTCTACTGGCTCACCTTCTGCCTCTCCCTCCCAGGCATGCACAGGCCTGTCAGGAGGGAGCCAGGGAGCTGGCCGCAGAGGAGCAGGGGCCACTTCCTCGGGAGCACAGGGCAAGCCCCTGCCTGAAGGGACAGACCTGGGCCCAGCCTTGTGACTCATGTGCCCTGGGGAGCTGCTTCTGCACCAGTGCCAGGTGGTATCATCCGAGGGTCTGATTTAAAGATAACTTTACAGGGAGGAGGAAGCAGACCTTTGTAGGCTTTAATAAGCAAGCCCGAGGCCACGCCTCCTCCCCTCCTGGCCCTTTCTCTGCCCTCTGTGCCCTGACCTCAAGATCCCACCTTCTCATTGCTGCTGCTACCCCAAGTGCCTGCCTGCTGCTAAGGGTTTTGAAGTCCTACTGAGCACTTGCCCAAATTTCTTTTCCCCTTCCTCCCTCCTTCTCCAAGTGAGAAAGAGTCCCAGGGGACTGCAGAGGGGAAGTGGTGGGCCTGAAGAGGCAGGGAGGCCAAGGGCCTGGGCCTGTGAGGAGGTCGGGGCACTCCCTGGGCTGATGGAGGAGGTGTCCTGGCCTGGGAGGAAGGTGCTCATCCCAGCAGGCACTGCCTGGGGGCCAGTCTTCCTCGAAGCTGTGTCTGGGGGGCCCCAGCTCCTGGACCCTGGGTGGGAGTCCCAGGACCTTGGAGGTCCCTGGGGAGGCCTGCAGGACTGAATTGTGCGTGAGCAGCAGAGATAGAGTGAAGCCCTGCTTGGAAGTCCTCACCGCCTGGGGATAGAACACTTTGCTAGAATATCTTCGACTTCCTTCTGTGCTTCTTGCCTTTGTACAGGTCCTTGTTTGGAGGATCACATACTTTTTATTTTTCACTCTGCCTCTAAGAGATGATACAATGGATTTTTTTGGCTTATTATTTTTTAACATACACTTTTGTGTATTTGTTTATTTTTATTTTTTGTCTTTTTGAGATAAGGTCTCGCTGTGCAGTTCAGGCTGGCCTTGAGCTTACTTTGAAGCCCAGGCTGATCTTGAACTCGCAAGGATCCTCCTGCCTCAGCCTCCCAAGTGCTGGGATTACAGGTGTTCGCTACCATGCCCAGCTTAGTCTCCCTTTTTGAAAATGTTCAGGTCCACAGACAGACAGGAAAGATGATACAGATGAGCACTGTCGAGGTCTTCACCATCCCTCTCTCTCTCCCCCCCGCCTCCTTCCCTCTCTCCCTCTCCCTCTCCCTCCCTCCCTCTCTCTCTCTCTCTCTCTCTCTTCTGTGTGTGTGTGTGTGTGTGTGTGTGTGTGCGCACGTGCACGCGCACATAGCATTTCCCCCTAATCCATTGGGGGAGAAGCTTTAGCTCTCAGGACAATTCACCCTCTTTGATACCTTGTTCCTGCTCTGGGACGTGCACTGCCATTGTCCTACCCACACAGGTCAGCCCTGATACTGTAGCATCCTGTTGTCTATAGTTCTTTTCTCTTTGCAGAGCTGGGGCTTGAACCCAGGCCCTCACACATGCTAGGCAAGCCTGGGCCTCTGCCGGGGGGCTGCACCCCTTTTTAACAACCTCCCTAATTGTGCTGTCCATAGGTTTTATTTTTGTTTGTTTGTTTTTTAAATCACAGCTCTAATACATGTCACACTTGGTTGTTTTATAAGAACATGGAACATAATGTTGGTTGTAGGTGATGGGCATGTCTTAGAGCACATTGTTAGGACAGAGACCTCTACGCACTCTTGACACCTCCCAGGTGGTCTTAGACATCTTGAAACTTGGGAGGGCCCAGGAGATCTGTCTCCTCTCTGCAGAATCTGTGGCCAGAATGGTCGAGAGACTTTTCCATTACCCCTGCTTTGAGGTTGGCTTCTGTGTTCTGGATTTCTTTGGTTTATGAAATCAGACACCTCCAAGTCTGGACATTTTAAACTGTCCTGCTAAATTCTTTTTAGTATGCCGGGCTCAAATGTCTCATTGCGTGGGAGGTCACGGGTCATTTGACATCAAACAAAGAAAAGCCACTGGCCTTGACTATGAACCTCAAGAGTCTGCCCGCCTGTCCCCTCAGAGGGTAGCGAGGGACACCACTTTGTGAAACTGCCTGCTGTTCTCATTGGTAAGTCCTGCCAGTTGTTGTTCCGTGGTTTTTGGCCCCAATCTGCCTCTAAGTCTCCCCTGTACCTCTGCTCATCCTTGGGGCACCTAGCGTGTTCCTCAGATGTCTGTTGTCTCCTTGTTTGGCTCTCGGTTCCTCCCTGCCTGTCACATTTGCTGGACTTAGTGCAGTCTGGGCAGAGGCAGGTGAAGCCAGGGGACAGAGGAGGGGGTGTCATGCCCAGGTGCGGTGGCTGGAGTGAGCCGGGTGACTGGGCCAGGGCTGGCTTCTTACAGGGCTGAACTGAGGCCCTCAAAAGAGAAGTGGGGTGAGAGCTGTGAAAGCCAGAGAAAGGGTAATGCTCTGTCCTCATGCTTGTCCGAGGGGCTGAGCAGGAGCGACAGAGCAAGACCCCCGTGGGATGGGCACTGACCAGATCCCCGAAAGGCGCGAGGGTCACCTCGGCCCCGTGTGTTCAGAGGAAGGGGTTACTTGGGCTTCTGGGTTGCTCTTCTAGCTCCATTTCAAAAAAAAAAAAAAAAGAGGAAAGGTTTATTTTTTGCTGATAGTACAGCATGCACATTCATGTAGAAAATTCAATTAATAAAGAAGAAAAAGCAAAAGCATACAACACCCCAGAGGTGGCCCTATTAACCCCGTGCTGGGGAGATGGGGCTCGTCCCTGGTGCGGGCTGGGTTTTTTCCTTTCTGCCGAAAGCCCGAGTGGTGGCTTCGCCGTCACCTGGGAGGGCCCCATTGTCCCCTGCCCGCATCCCCAGGCAGTGCTGCCTGTAGACTTCCAGTCCACGGGCAGTGGTTCTTTCTGTTCCTTTTATGGGGCTCTCTGAGCTTCCTTGGACTTCAGTCCTTCTGCCCCAAAGCCCAGGACAGTCACAGCCAGTGCCTTTCTGTGGCCTCCAGGACTGGCTGTGGACAGTCCTAGCTAGTGCTGCCGCTCAGCGAGGTGCGGGTCAGCAGGTGCTGCGTCTGGGGGACAGGGATTCCCAGATCCTCTCGCTGCTCTGGTCCTGGGCTCCGGCAGCAACGGGCACTTGGGTTTCCAGGACCACGGCTGTCAGGTACACCTGCAGCCTCCTGCGACCTTGTTTTTGTGCCGGTAAAGTGGGGTTGGCGGTGCTGTCGTCACTGCTGGCCAGGGTTACAGAGGACTAAATGAGCTGGTAGATGAGGAGGACGCAGCTGGTGCTGTGGTGCCTGAGGGAGCGACCAAGACCATCCCTCTCGGTCTCCCACTGGCTCGCATTTCCTGTGCTCTCTCTTTTCTGGTCTTGATACCGGCAGGTGGGCAAGTGGAGGAGATGGGCCCAGAGAGGCAGCCCAGGGGCCCTCACGGCGGGCAGTGTCAGTGTCCATGGCAGGCAGCAGCCAGGTGTGGAGCCCTGGTGGGTGCCCCGCTGCTGCACCACACAGCACTCTGGTCTTGCTGTCCTGGGGTTTTTGTTCCTTTACCCACTTCAGCACCTCCTGCTTCTTGTCTGAGTGGTAGGCAGAAAGCCATGGTTCTAGAGTCAGCTTCGTTTGGTTACCTCTCTGGGTCATTTATTCAACAAACCTTTTCTTTCTCTTTTGTCTTTTTGAGACAGGGTCTCGTTATGCAGTTTAAACTGACCTTAAGCTCTCTTTGTAGCCTAGGTTGGTCTCAAACTCACAACGATCCTCCTGCCTCAGCCTCCCCAGTGCTGGGATTACAGGCATGTGCCACCATGCCTGGTTTTGTTTTGCTTTTTGAGGCAAGGTCTCCCTGTATGTAGTTCAGACTAGCCTTGAACTCACTGTGCACCCCAGGCAGACCTCGAACTAATGCCTGTCCTCCTGCTCAGCCTGCTCAGTGCTGGAATTACAGGTGTGCGCCACCCTGCCTGCCTATAATAGTGTTTATTATGTACAGTGTGATGCTTTCAAATGCAGCATGACCCTGTGAGGGGTGCTGCAGTGCAGAGCTAAATAAGGAAAAGTCCTGGTGCCCAGGACCCCACAGCATGGAGCAGGCAGCAGCTTGTGAAACAGCAGCAATACCATGCACAGGGGTGGTGTCAGGGAGCATAGCAGTGCTTGACCTTCTGGAGCCTCAGTTTCCCCTTCTGTCCAGTCACATGTTGGCCTCACTGATCTTTGCAGTCCCTTCTGTCTCTTCTGGGACTCTCCCAGTGTCACCTTGGAGGTTAGAGCACAGCTAGCATCAGATGAAACTTTGACCTAGCTCCTGGGTCAGACAAGTGAGGGAGAGGGAGGTGCCATGGAGTTCTGTGTGTTGATCTTTTCTTAAAGGTTCCTCCTTCTCCCATGGGCTGATGCATTGTTGGGCATGGCCAGGGAGTGCGTTCTCACAAGTCACTTGGCTTCTGGCCGTGTGCCGGTGCCAGCCATCTGCTTATGGGTCACAGGGCAGGGAGGGGTCGAAGGCACATGTCAGATGTGTCACTGTGACCAGAGCCAGTATTGGGTGTGATTCCCTGAGCTAGGGCGTCCCTGGGTAGTTGCTGACACCCTGGACCCGAGGCCTGTAGGTGTGGCTGTCTGCCGCTTGTGGGCACCATAAATACAGACAAGGAGGGTGGCTCGAGGTAGTCCCTGCAGGCCTGTGTCGTGGAGCTAGTGTGCAGGAAGCAGCAGGAAGCAAGGGGTGGGAGGTCTGCTTTCTGGGACCCGTGCTTGTGGGGACTTGGTCAAGGTCCTTGATCAAGCAAGTGGCAGAGCCAGGATGCTCTGATGCAGTGTCCCTGTAGACTGGAGCTGCATGGAGGGTCAGCCTCCCACCTGGCCTCCGGAGCCACCCTAGAAGTGTCTGCAGAATTTGAGCTGGAGCTCCGGGCACCTTTCTGATGACTCAGGCTGGTGGTGCAACAGGGCTGCGGGGATGCGGGTCTGGGTAGCAATGCTCGCTGAGCTGTCGCTCCCCCCTCTTCTTTGTGTGTGTGTGAGACAGGGAGGGAAGTGAGCTGGCTAGCACGTGAACAAGGTACTTGAGGTCATGGCCGTTCATAGAGCAGAGACTGCAGGTGTACTTCTTGCTTTGTTTTTAATTTTTAATTTTTAAATTTTTTGTGCAGTACTAGACATTGAACCATACACAGGATCTTGGACATACTACCATTGAACTCCACCCCAGTCCTCCTCCTTTGTCCATTCCTCATGATGTCCCCAGCATTGCTCTGGGACAAGATGATAAACTGCTACTATCTTGTCTTGTCCCTGACAGTTCCTCAGTAGGATGGGACCCACAGTTTGCATGCCCAGTGCCAAGTGAAAGTGTGGAAAAAGCAAGTGTGGGCTTCTTGTTTATGAATCATGGAAGATTTCAAGACAGGAACAGCCAGGGTATAAAGAGCCGTTGAAAGGTGCATACCCATGAAGCTATCCCAGTCCCTAGGCTGGTTGGTGTTAGCCAGAACCATAAGGAGGCCCAGGCAGGGTGAAAGTAGAGCAGTGGCTTCCAGGTACGGCACCTGAGGAGGCTCTTTGGAGAGCTCCCATCTGACCTGGGCTTCTGTTTCTAAAAGGGCTGGAACAGCCCAGGGAGACCCTTGGATGCCAGGTGAGGGCTGCTTCATTGTCAGCTGGCGGGAAGAAAGACCTGGGACCCCAGAGAGCTCAGAGAGAGCTCAGAGGGAGGCAGAGCTGGGCCCTGGGTAGCATGCTGTGGAGGCGATGCAAGCTAATGGTCCAGGAACTCTGCACAGCTGTGCCAGCGCCCCCTGAAGACCCTGAAATGTCAACTGCAGTCTCAGTTGCTCTTTGCTGGGCCCCTGGAGATGATCGGTGCAGAGGTCCTTTGGGAAACATAGAGCTGGGACCCCACAAACCCGAGGTGGGTGAAATAGCTGAGCTGGCAGAAGCAACGCCAGGTCACAGCAGGGAGAGGAAGAAACAGTCAAGGAGGGTGTGGAAGTAAAGCAGTGGGTTAGCAGCCGATGGAGCTCCCTCATCTGACGACATCATGGTGGGTGGCTGTGGTATCTCGGTGTCAGTCCTGGCAGGGGGCACCCACTTGCCACACCACCTGCCTTCTCATTGCTAAGTCTCGCCAGCTGTTGTCTCTCGGTTTTGGGCCCTGGTCTGCCCCTCCGGTTCCCTTGTACCTCATGATCAACCTTGGGCATGTAGCGGGTTTTCCTTTTGTGGCTCTCAGTCCTTCCCTGCCTACCACGTTTGCTGGGTTTCATGCTAAAGTAGTGGCCCTGGGTATGATTATAAAAGCTGAGGTGGGTGGAAGTCACTAGTGGTTTTGAGTGCATGCTCTTGGCTCTTGGATCCTCTGCTCTTTTCCCCATCTCTGCTCCCTGGCCCCAGGGGCCAGTAGTGGCCTTCTTTGTCATTGTATCCAACAACTGTGTCCTCGCACATTTCCAAACACCCCTTCCCGTGCTCCAGCTCCCGTTCCAAGACCTGCCCAGGGTGCTCACGTGGCAACTTCTAGCCTCCTCCTGTGACATCTTGCCTTCCGCCCTCCACTTCCTGTCACTGGCCCTGCCTCACCCTGCTTGGGTTTGGAAGCAGGATTCTTCTGCCCTGTCTCTCAGCTTGGCAGGTGAGCTGCTGCAGCTTGGTAACCTGACTCTGCCTTGCTAATTATCTACTGAGGTCACAGTGCACACTTGTCACCACCCCTGCAATGGGGACCACAGTCAGTGACTGGGCCGACTGGTTCCGCCGCTGTTCCGGGCGCTCATGGGAAACAAGTGGCAGTTGTGGTGAGCACAGGCTGAGGGTAGCACAATCAGCAGCTGCAGGGCGGCCAGCTTGGGGTGGGGGCCTCCATTTGGGGGCTCAGCATTGTAGGAACTGGTGTCCCCTCTCTGATGCTAGTGCAGACTGTCTTCTTCTGGTGACTCGTAACAAGGGACTTCACTGGTTCTTGTTCTTGGCCCCGGTTATCTGGACCATAGATCACCTTCCTGGCCAGTTTACCTTGTCCCCATGAGGTGCCAGCTGAAGGGAAGCAGACATTGGGGACTTGAGTGTTACAGTTTGGCATTTTCTTCCCCAGTTTTCTTGAAGCAGTATCTTCTTCACTTCCCCCAGGCACTCCTCTCCCCATCACCTTAGCTGCCCTTGGTTTAGCTTCAACACAGGAAGCTTGACAAAAGGATGTGTTTATTAACAGGTTGTCTCAAGAGTACCATTTGCTTGGCCCAGAGTGACCATATAGCAGTGGATTTGGGCAAGTTCTTATCTGTTTTTTTGAGACTATTTTAGGTTCTAGAATGGTCTTAGAATGAACAAGTGTCTCATCATTTAAAATGGTTCCAGAAGAACTGGGCATGGTGGCACATGCTTGTAATCCCAGCACTTGGGAGGCTGAGGCAGGGGGGTCCTTGTGAGTTCCAGACCAGCCTGGGCTACAAAGTGAGCTCAAAGCCAGCCTGAACTGCATAGCGAGACCCTGTCTTAAAAAGACAAAAAAAAAAGGTTCCGGAAGAATCCATATCATCAGCTAAGCCCTAAAGGTCTGCCTGATAAGTATTAGTAATATTTTGAATCCTCTCCTCATCGGCCCCTTGTCATATGGGACCTCTGCTGTTCTCTCCCATAATTTTTTGAGCATTCTCTTGAGCCACTTCCTGCCCTAAGACTTCCCGATTGTCCTGGGGAGGGTGTGCTGACACAGCCAGCTGTGGAAGAGCGGAGCGCCGATCCCTCTGCTGGTGGGGGTGGGCACTCCTGCCTCTGCCTCCCCCGCGGTTCACTTGGCCCTTCCTCTGCTTTTCATTTGCCCTCTTCCATGCTCCCAACAGCCCTCCCCACTGGCCTGTCTCATCTTTGATGTTGTCACCATGGACAAAAAGCTCTCGGAAAAGGAAAGAACAAGTTGTAGGCTCAGAATGTTTGCCCGCGAGGAAAATGCATGTTTGTGCAAAATCCTGTCTGACAATTTCCATTGCAACAAAGAAGCTGGGAGCCCAGCGGGCCCTAGGAAATAGGAAAATTGGCACTTCGTCGGGCAGCATGCTGATGGTACCCTGGTGTCAGCCCCGTCTGCCACCAGAGATCGGAGTTTTGCAGATGAAATCACTGGATGGCTACGGGCGGCTGCTGTTGCTGCGAGCACACACACTGCTTGTCACTTCGGAGCCTGTTTGTCTGCCCCTCAAGGTCTCCTCTTTGTTTTTCCGAAATGTGATGAAATGGAACGTGCTTTTAAAAATAGATATTTTCTGGAGATGGCTTGGCTGGGATCACTGGCTGCAGGCCCTACTTCTGCCCCACGAGTCCCTTATCTCACCATGGCTGACGGGACATTGGCAAGGGCAGCTTGTATTTTTTTTTTTTTATTCTTACAAGTCTTCCCAAATATATTATTTTTGATCACTTACCTCTTTATATACGAGCTAAAGATTCAGCAGAATTCCTTTAACTGTGCAAATTTCTTTTTGTTTAATAACATTAAAAATTTTTTTTTCTGATTAGCAAAGTAATATAGTGCTAATTTAGACAATCGTGGTGGGGCCATAATTCATGTGTCTCACGCACAGCTTTCCTGGTGGGAGCTTGGATACACACATGTACCACCAGTGCTTCAAGTCGGTGAGAACATGTTACAAGGTGAAGGACAAAAGACAAGTCTGGAACAATACACAGTAGAGAGCCTGGCTTTTCTCTTTAGTAAGTGCAGGGATCCGGAGGTTGGGAGAGAAGTTAGGTGATTTCAGCTAGATCTCATCAGGCAGGGATGGCTGGCTGCTTGGTAGTGTTGGCAGGGCAGAGGATTTAGGACACTGTCTTAGTCACTTCTCTCGTTGCTGGGACAAAAGACCCACAGTTTAAGGAAGGAGGGGTTTATTTTTGGTTCACATTCCAGTCCATATTCAGCTAGCCCCGAGGCAGGGTGGCATGGCAGAGGGGCCTGGTGGAAGAGAGCTGCTCACAGACTGGTGAGCAGGAAGCAGAGAGGAAGGGAGGATCCAGGAAGGGAGATAAATCCTTTCAGGCCACGCCCACAGCTCCCTGCCTTTTCTGGCCAGACCCACTACTGCATTTAGCTATAACACATTTACTATGAACTCATCACTGGACTGCTCTACCAGTGAGTGCAGTGCCCCTGTGATCCACTCACCTACCCAGAGCCTCACCTTGGCATGTATGAGGCTGTGGGGCTCCAGGTATAAACTGCAAAATTCTGCCCTGGGCCCCCAAAAGACTTAAGCATATTTCTTTATGCAAAATGCATTTAGTCCATCTCACAGAGTTGCCAGAGTCCTAATCATTCCATTATTGCTGAAAAGTCCCAAGTCCAAAATGTCCTCTGAGATTTGAGGAAACCTTTTTATCTGTGAGCCCCTGTAAAAAAAACAGAGAGGAAGTCTGGAAAACATCTCCGACAGACAGCGGTGCAGGGTAAACACTCCCTATTCCAGGAGGGAAGAATAGGGAGGTAGAATCCAATGGCACAGAGAGCAAGACCCAGAAGGGCGAACATTAACTCCTGTGGTTCCTTGCCCAGTACCCAGGGCAAAATGTGATGAGATGTGGACACTAAAGGGCTTGGGCAGCCCAGTGCCTAGGGTGTTGCCAGTGGTTATAGCCTTATGACTTTTATCTTGGGCTTTGCTCACTCCTTGTGGCTTTCCTCAGAAGATCCACATTCCTGACCTCTTCAACTTCCTGGGGTGGTCTCTACAGCACTTCTGGCATCACTCTCACAGCTTCACACACTGCCTTCTCAGGGGCACACTGCCTGGCCTTCCAGGTCTTCTTCTGAAATCTGGGTGAATGGAGTCCCTGTAGCCAGTTGAAACTTCATGAGCCCGGTCCGTACCTTCTGTCTTTTTATCAGCATTCTGGTCTTCTGAGCGCTGATAAGTTTGGCACATCAAGCTCCAGCATTCTAGGGCTGCTTCTCTGTAGCCAGCATCACTGAACCTTTCCAAACTCCTCTTGTGAAACAGACCACATGGTTAGACAATGTCTCAGCAACAACCCTACTCCTGGTACCAAAGTCTGTATCCATTAGAGCTCACTAGAGGGACAGGTAAGTATATGATTATATAAAGCATTAACTAGGCAGGCTTGCATTGGCTGTCCTTGGAATCAGAATGATTCCATGTTGGAAAGCCAAAGGGTCTGTCTGTGTTGCAAAGCTGAAGGGTTTGGAACCCTGGAGGAAGCGTAGACATATGTCCAAAGGCAACAGTGAAAACTGGAGCTCCTCCAAAGAAGCAGGCTTTCCTCCAGGAAAGCCTATTAGCTGATGCCTCTGGTAGTAGAAGAAGGTAGTTAAATGTCAGCTATGACCATGTGACCAGTTACAGGAAGGAGGATTGTAATTGTTATGAGTATTTCTTTCCTAAGCAGGTAGCTTTGTTTTCTTTGTAACATAACATTGACAGATTTAATATCAATTCTCAAGTTTTAAAATCTGTATTGTGATGCTTAAGCTATAAAATGTTAGAAGAGTAAGTATCCCACCCAGAGAAAAACTCTGCCTTCTTTTCTGGGGAGGGAATTAGTATGTTTCTGTTTGTATGCAAGACAGTTGTATAATGTTAGGTGTAGTTATGAACTTGTTATTTTATGTGGAGGCCAAATGTGGTTTAAGGGGATATATCTGATTGTCAAGTTGACAAGGGGTGGATTGTGATCATTAATTACGATATGTCAATTTGAATGGATTAAGAAATGCTTTGCGTAGCCAGGTGTGATGACACACACCTGTCATCCCAGCTCCCAGGGGGCTGAAGCAGGAGAATTGCTATGAGTTTGAGGCTATCCTGGGTTGTATAGTGAATTCAAAGCCAGATTGAACTACATAGTAAGACTCTGTCTCTAAAACAAAACAGGATGAAATGCCTAGCAGATTATTGGAGCACAGTCAGTTCTGGAAGTGTCTGTGAATGATTGATAGGCCACAAAGTGAGGAGGGACGACCTACCGGGGGTGTGGGTGGCGCCAACCAATAGGCTCGTAGCCTGCATGGAATAAGAAGGACGGGATGAAGACTTCCCTTTGCTTCTGCGGAGGAGCTGTGGTCTTCACGATGGCCTTTGGAGGTTTCTCTATGTTTCCTGAGGAGGCCCTTCGGCCTTCCAGTGTAGACCCTTCAGCTTTCAAATACGGACTCGCACCAGGCTCTGCAGTGGGCTCCATGCCTTCCACCAACTGGATCCTTCAGCTCTCCAAGTCGCAGACAGCCATTTGGCATCCGTCCGCCCCTGGTGTCGCAGGCAACATTTGTAAGCTTACCTAGTAAACCCTTTCTGTAGTCATATATATGTATATAGTAAGTAGCTAACGACATTGGGCTTAGAGGTGGGTGCATCAGGTCATTCCCTGTGTGGTGGACTGATCTCGGGCTAGTTCCTTTGCTGCTGAGAGACTCAGGGTTGTTGTCTATAAAATGGGACTGATAGCAATCCCTCTTGCCCCGGGGTGCTGCAAGTTTTTAAGTAAAACAGTGTTGCGTGTGGCAGTTTTCCATGGCTGTTGCTGCACGTGGCTGTCTGTATTGGGAAGGGCCGCAGAGCTGGGCCTTACTGAGCTGGGGAAAATGGTCGTAACTCTCAGTTTGCTTGGGCTGCTGTAACTGAGTAGCACAGATTGGGTGGTGGCTTAAGTGACATAGACATCTGTGGTCTTACAGTTCTGGAGGCTGCCAGGCCAAGGTCAAGGTCTGGCAGGGTTGATGTCTCCTGCAGCCTTTCTCTTTGGCTTGCAGGTGGTCCCTTTCTTCCTGGGTGAACATGAATGTTCTTCCTTCTCTATATCTGTGTCCCGGTGGTCTCTCCTTCCAAGAACACCGGTCTTGCTGGGTTAGGGTCCACCCTAACTGTCTCATTTTAATTCAGTGACATTTCTAAAGACCCTGTCTCAGGCTGAGGATATAGCTCACCTGGCAAGTGCGAGGTCCTGAGTTCAAGTTCTGGTACCAAAAAAAAAAAAGACCCTATCTCAAATACAGTTGTATTCTGAAGTTCTGGGAATTAGCACTTCAACATAAAGAGTTTTGGGAGAACACGACTCTGGTGACCATTACGTTTCTTCTGTTGCTGTGTCATGTGGAGGGTCCTGCTGGTGGCCGTGGGAGGCTGGGCACTTCTGGGAAGAGCCAGCGCAAGGATTCAGGAAGCACCGAGGGCATGGGTTGCTTGGGCAGGTCCCTTTGAAATGACCAAACCAGCTGCTTCTCAGTGTTTCAGAGCAGTGTTTTACAAATCTGGGTTGCTGGAGGAGTTGCCTCAGGTGTGGAAGGGGTACTGCAACTCGGCATTTCCCACAGCAGCCTGCATGATTCTGATGAATTGTGGCAATAATTATAGCAATTAGTTAGAGCTGTTTTCTGGCCAGGTTTGGAAGCTGCTGGCCAGAAGCAGAGTTGGATGATTGTCCCCTATGGGTCCCACAGCCAGCAGAAGGTGTCCAGGTGCTGGGGGTAGCTCCCCTCCCTGAAGGGGTCAGCCCTCCTGCCTTGTACTGTAGGGTACTCCCTTAGGGTGCGCCCTCCTTCCTTGTGACCTGCCCATCGGAGTTGAGGTGTTTTAACTCCTGGTGCTGACCCAGCACGTGTGGACGTGGCTGAGCTGGGCCCACTCTGGACATCTGTAGAATGTCAGGGCTGAATGGCAGAGGGGCCCCTGAGGCTCTGAGAGGCTGACGTCGCCTTAGATAACCTTGATCTAATCCTGCCTTCACATCGTCACTGTTTGTTCAGCACCGGGCAGGGGACAACAGGCATGGTCACGCAGGCCTTGGGCCTACTTTGGGAGGGGCTGGGCCAGCTTTTGCCCCCAGGACTCCCAGCAGATGGCCAGCGGGCTGGGCCGGGAGCTGCGGGGACACCTCGGTTCTCATGGGCTGGCCCACGTTGTCTCCACATGATGTCCTCTGTGGTTGTGGATGTGGATTTTGGGGTTTTTTTTCTCTTTACACAAAATAAGGAAATATTTTCTCCTGTTACTAAAGATTGAGGGTGTCTCCTGAGGACTGTCCTTGTGTAAAAGATAACCCACATCCTCTTGTGCATTTGAAATGCTCCTCTGGCCTCTTTCCCCATTTCCTGTGGTTGACTTAGGGCAGTCTGAAGACACTGCACGACCAGATTTTGTCCAGGCTGGGGTGGGGGATCCTTTTCTTGAGTTTGCTTTGTTTTTGAGACAAGGTCTCCCTATGTAGTGCAGGCTAGACTTAAACTCAGTGTGTAGCGCAGGCTGTCCTTGAATTGGCAGTGATCCTCCTGCCTCATCCTCTTTGAGTGCTGGGATCACAGGCGTGCATCCCCATACCCACCTTCGGTGCTTGGTGGAAGAGTGACTGGGGCCCGCTCTGAGCTGGTAGGACATGATTGTCATACACTAAGCTGGAGGTGAATGAGAGCACCTGGATTCTCAGGGATACTAGGTGTGAAGGTGGACCACAGATGCTTTGCTTAGGGTCTTAGGCAGAAGATCCTTGAGACGTGCCATCTTGATCTGGTTGGGCCATGGCTGGCACAGGTGTCTCCCTGCCTGAGTGTGTTGGTGCTGTGGATCTGCAACCCAGGTCATACCCTGCTGTGAGTGTGACGGGGGGTATGGTTGGACCCTGAGTGGATTTCTGCAGGGGTCTGTGTACAGCTGTCCTTTTTGCAAAACATCATCAAGGGTCCCTGCAAGGCCTCCGTTTGCAAAAATTCACACCAACTATCCTCCCAACATTTAGGGAGGCTGAGGCAGGAGGATCTTAAGTTCATGTCCTACCTGGGCAACTTATTGAGGCCCAATCTCAAAATAAATAAATTAAAAGGAATCTGGGGATGTGGCTCAGGGGTAGAGTACCCCTGGGGTTGATGCCCTGTACTGCAAAACAAAACAGCAATGGGTGCTGTGTAAGTGGAGGTGAACCCAGAAGATGTGTTCGGTGGGAAGCTCAACCCCTTGGCTGCTCAAAGTCTTAGATTCTGCTTCTTCTGGCCACAGAAGAAGAATTCATAGAAAAAGATAATTGTGCTTTTATTTTTCCCTGAGGGCTTCTTCAATCCCAATCATTTAAAGAGTTTGTGAGAGACAGATTGGATTTTAGAGTTTAATTCCAATTAGCAGTTAATTACAGCGAGGTGGGGCTTGCTAAGCTCTGGACGTTGTACAATTCGGTCTGTGGCAGTGGAGCCCAGTGCAGGCGGGGCGTAGGCCCCCCCACCTTGCCCGCGGCGGGTGGCCTGCACCGTTCCAGGCTCCAACTCAGGAGCAGAGCCTGGCCTCACGCTCTGGGAGCACGGTATCTTGCCAGGTGCACCTTTGCTTTTCTGGTCCCATCCAAGCCATCCTGTTCACTGGTGGAAAAGCCAAGGCCAATCAGTTGCTCTCTTCATTGACTTCTCGGCAGAGTCTCTCTCTTTTCCAGACGACCGAATCAAGGTGTCTCTGTCTCCTGGGCCCTCCCTGCACTGGTGAGAGGGACCTGCCCCTTGGCTCCCTCCACCCCCCAGATTCTGGGCGCTGGTTCTTGAGCTCCTCCTGTTCCCCAGGGCATTCTGTGTCCCCTCCAGAAATTCTTACTCTCTCTACCGCCTCCCCAGGTCTACTTCCTGGAATTCTGCCCCGCACTGTTTAGCAAGCCCTAGACCCACTCCTCTTTCCTCTGCTTTTTCTTACCCGAGGGCTTCACATTACCAGCTGGTGACTGTGGCTTGTCACTCGCTTCCTCCAGGCTCAGTGGAACGACTCCCAAGTGGATTGGCTTGGCCTGAAAATTTCTCCCTGGCTCCAGACTCGATTCTGAGGGTCTGCAGGCTGCTCTCGGGGATGGGGCTTCTCTAGCGCGCTTAGTCTAATGGGTCGCAGTGACCTTCAGTTCTCTGCTTCTGTTGACTGTATCACCTTCCCAGACAGCTCAGCCCAACACTGATGTCCACTCCCCGCTCCTGCTGTCTCTTTTCTGCTGTCAACTACGAGTATTCCAGATTCTGGGGCTGAGCGGCTGGCATGCTCACTTGTTGGACCCAAGCCAGTGTCAGACTGTGTGAAGGTAGGCATGGTTTTTTGCCTCTCAAGAGCCCGGAGAGTGGTTAACTGTAATGGAGAGGGATGCAGGTAAAGCACTTGCCTTTTTCTTTCTTCACGGTATTGAGGGTTGAATCCAGGGCTTCATGCATATTAAGCAAGCTGAGCTATAAAACCCCAGCCCATATTATATTGTATTGTCTCTTATATATTTTTTGGGGGGGGGGTGTGTTGAGGCAGGGTCTCACCATGTAGTTCAGGCTGGCCTTGAACTCACTGTGTAGCCCAGGTTGGCCTCAAACTCCCAGGGATCATCCTGCCTCAGCCTCCTGAGTGCTGGGATTAGAGTCATGTGCCACCATGCCTGGCTATTATATTATATTATTATACTTTGAAATTGCTGAAGGTCTCACTAAGTTGCCCAGGCTGGCCTTAAACTTATAATCCTCCTGTCTCAGCCTCCTACTCTGAGCTACTCTGCCTGGCAAGCACTTGCTTTTTAAATTCATTTTCCCTGCTGGTTGTAAAGAGCTTTTAGCACCCTGTCTTCCGTGTGCTGGGCACGGCCAGCTCTGCCACACAGGCCACACCAGGCCTGACGAGGCTCTGAAGAAGGATTTGTCCCTCGTCACCCCTGAGAGGGGGGCCAAGTCAGGGAGCACACTGGGCCACGCGCTCTGACTCTGTGTCCCTCCCATGGTCCTGGGTCACCGTGTGCCCTCGCCCTGTGGTCCTGGTGCATTGCGGTGGGTGAGGGACTGAGTCACCTTGGTGGCCTGCGATTTTCAAGCCCACTGAGCAGATAGAGTGGCAGTGAGGGCTGCAGGAAAGCCCTTTCCTCGTGGTTGCCCTCTTTGGCCTTTGTGGACGGAATGTCCCTGACCTGTCCAGCTGGGTGTCATGTCACCTTCCTGCTTATGTCACAAGCTCCGGCTGTTCCCAGAGCTGTGATTTCCTGTGGCTGACTCCTCAGCTTACCTCCAACTGCGATGAGCGGAATGTGGCCACTGGGGATGATGCGGCCCTAAGGGGCAGTGGGGGAGGGACAGCGTTTGCAGTTCTTTTGAGCATTGGAATCACAGATTCCGAAACTTAATCATCTCACTTCATTTCCTGCGCTTTCTGTAGTCAGGGAGGGCCTTCTTTAGCTTGTTTGTGAGATTGGGCTGGACTTCGCTGAGGGGACCTGGAGGTGTAGCCAGGTCAGAGGGGTCAAAGCCAGGGCTGAGGGGTGAGGTGGGGCTGAGGAGCATGGAGGTGACTGGAGTGGTCACTCTGATGCCCACTTTCTTCGAACCCACCGTTGAGGCAGCCTTGACCCTAGTGCTGAGTGCTGGCCATAAGCAGAAACTTGCTCGTCAGGGCCGCTTCCCAGCCCTTCAGTCATGGCTCCTAGGTGTCCCTCGTCACCTGAGCATTGTCACCGGCCAGGGGATGGCTGCTCATGTGCTCTGCTGTCCACTGGGACCGAAGTGGTGAGTTTGGCTTTTCCTGACCTTGTTGGGAGGAGAGTGTGGTGGGTACAGGTCAGTAGCAGCAGTCAGGTTTGATGCAGGCTTATCCTTATGAGCAATGTGCCCTTTAGCGTGTTATGTGGCTCCTCTGATCTACGTGAGGGGGAGTCGATCATCATGTGTATCTCATAGGGTTGTTAGGGTTCTGTGAAATAATCCATATAAATAGCCCCTTTCCTGTGACAAGTCTGTAGTAAAGAGTACCTACTGTTAATGGTGAGAGTATTAGGGATGAACGATCACGTGGAAGCTGTCTCACACATTGAAGGTTCCCTCAGATCGTATCTCATTTACATCCTTCTCCTTGATGCTCAGGGAAGACCAAAGGGTAGGGGTAGGTGGAGTGCAGGTACAATTAGATCCAGAGTCAGGAGTGTCATCCCTGGACTTCAGACCCAAGCATCCATCTGCCTGCCTGACATCCCTGACCCAAAACTGTCCCATCCATCCCCTAAATGTCTGCCTGGCCCTCTTCCCCCATGTCAGTGGGGACCACCCTTCCCCTGTGCAGGCAGGACCCTTGCAGTTGTCCTTGTCTTCTCCATTTCCTGGTCTGCATGTAGTCTGTCAGCATATTTTTGCGCCTTTGCCACCAAACATCTCTCGAATCCAGCCACTTCTCACCACCCTTGTCACCCCATCTGAGCCCCCAGCATCACTCCCTGGAGTATTGCATTGACCAGATGGTTTCCCTGCTTCTGTGTTCCCATTCTGTAGAATACCCAGCAAAGTACCCAGCGATCCTATGGAAGTGCCTGTCAGACCACGTCTGTCCTCTACTCAGGACCTCTCGGTGGTTTCTCATCTCAGAGGAAAGCCCAGGGTCCCTCTATAGCCTCTTGGGTCCCGCTGCACCAGCCCTGCAGTCCCTGTGACCTCATCCACTTCTGCAGGAGATTCCAGCAGGCTGCGTGGGGTTCCTCACAGCAGGCGCAGGACCTCTGTGTTTTCTGTTCCTTTGCTGAGAACAGCGCTCCTCCACCGGGCCAGGCTTCCTTCACGGGTGTCCTCTGCAGAGCACTCTCTCGCTGCTCTGCCTCGGTTTCTGCCTCTCTGTTCCACACCAGCCCCCTACCGTTTCACCTTGTTTTACTGTCCCCTGACACAGTTTGTATTTCTCCCGCTTCCTGCTCGCATGAGCTCCGTGAGGACAGGGATTTGTCTCGTCTTGGTCTTTGCTATATCCTAGCCTGACATTCACTGGGCATTGGCAAGCAGTGTGTTGACTGGGGACGACTTGCCCACCAAGGGCGGTGTCCTGCGCAAAGCACTGTTCCCCTCTGTGGCTGCCAGATGCCCGTGTGTGGGTGGCAGTGAAGATGGGGTGAGGGAGCAGGCATGGGGCCTGGAGCGGTGCCCAGTACCCAAGCACGCAGGTTGGTTCTGTGTGTAGAGAACAGGAGATCTGTGGGGGTTGGGCAGAGTGGAGGGAGAGGAAACAAAGGGCAGGGCTGTCCCCAGATGTGGAGAGGGGACACTCATGGTTGCAGCTCCCTGGGGAGGTGTAGCAGGAAGCTCACAGGTACTCAGTGAAAAGTAGTGACTGCTGGCTAGATGCAGTCTGGCAGCATTGCAGTGCCTACACTGTGGAGGTGGCTCTGTTCCTTGGTGTCCCAGGAGATTGCGGGGTCAGGATTGCGGACGACTTGCTTGGCCCAGTGTGTTCCAAGCCTTTACTGGC
This sequence comes from Dinomys branickii, assembly GCA_004027595.1. NCBI lineage: Eukaryota > Metazoa > Chordata > Mammalia > Rodentia > Dinomyidae > Dinomys > Dinomys branickii. The sequence goes on along the minus strand of PVLD010000112.1, from coordinate 323,051 downwards.
CTGCACACGGAGAGTCTCCCCTTCCCATCTTGTACACGGGACGAGGCCCTCAAAGTGGAAAGCCTGCTCCCGGCTGCACCGCTGGTGGGAGGCGGCCAGCCCCCGTGCCTGGCCCACAGCTTGCAGAGACTGATACCCTGAGACACAGGGTGCAGTGTGCCCTTCTGCCACGCAGGCCTGGCCTCAGGGAGGTGCCGCTTCCTTGCTGACCGAGAGTGGTAGTGGTAACTGAGTCCAATCTGTGCCCAGAGAGGGCGGACTTGTGTGCCTTGGAAAACTGCTTCCTACTGTATCAGAAGTTTATGCAGGGCAGATACGCCCACAAGCGCAGGGAACTTTGGCTGCCCCATCAGTGCCTGCACCACTCAGGTTGCCCAGGCCCTCTTGGTGTGGTCTGAGTTGCGTCAAGGGGCAGAGCTGTGACACCGCGGCTGCCCCTCCGTACCCTCACCCATCTTCCTGTCCCTGGGACTCTGGTAAGGCACGGCTGTTTCATTGCCAGCGAACCACCCCCTGATCGGCTCCAGAAGCCTTTGCCCTCCTCCTCGCCCTCTGGGGCGGCCCTTCCCCCTCCTGCTGAGCTTACCAGACCCCGCCTTGGGTTCCTTCTGCCTGCTGAGTGCAGAGCTGTCGCTCAGCCCAGTGTCTCGGAAAGCAAGGCTTGCCTTAAGTGATGGAATCCAGAGCCAAGATGTCCCTACCTGATGCCATTCCTGCCCTCTCTGCTTTTCCTTTCTCCCCACCTGGAGCTTGACAGCTCTAAAAGGGAGACAATGAAGAGAGAGTGTCCCCAACAAATGCCCTGTGCCGGTCCCGGAGCCTTCGCCTTGCTGGTGGGGAAGCAGGCTTTGTCCTCACTGACCCTCCATCCCTGGGGACACCGCGGATGTCTGTCCTCCCTTCTGCAGGTCACAGTAGCACATGTACACACATGCGCACACTGGCACAGCCAGCGTGAAAGAAGGGCCCTGGTTTCAGTGTTCTGAGTGAGTAGTTCTGGGTGTGCGTATTTTCTCTCCCATTTCCTAGTTTTGCGTGGGGCATTTTTGGGGGAGGAAAGGGGACCTCAGGTAGCAAAGCTGAGGCCCAGTTTCCTGAGCTCAGTTCCTGATTTTCCAGTGCATCCCAGAGCCCCACTCACAGAGCCTGTAGCATGTTCCTTCTGTACCCTGCCTTCTCTCTCCTGCCCACCCGCAGGGCAGGGGGCACCCAGGTTGCCCTGGTGAGGTAGACCAGCAGCCCTTACAGCAGTGCGAAAGAGGGGGAAGTAAGCATCGTCACTTGGCTGCTGAGGCAGGTTGATGACGCCTGTTCTAAAACTGCCCGAAGAGCAGGGTTGGTGTGGGGGGCAGTGAGAGTCCAGCTCTGAGTACAAAGCTGGTACTTCAAATGGGTTATGCATGCTGCGGGCGAATCTTCACCTTCCCCGGGGGAAACGCAGGCACTGGGGAGTTAGGATTTTTCCAGGTGGGTCTGTGCGGGTTCGGACCTCCCTCATTGACATCCTGTGGCTGTGGCTGCTGCGTCCCAAGGTCAAGGTCACCCCAGAGCTTCCTTAAATACCCGGGCTTGTCAGCCCCCGACTGTTGGTCTCAGTATCCACTCACCTCCTTCCAGCCTCCACGGCTGTGGACTGAGCGGCCGCCATGCTCCAGGTCCTACTCTGCACCCGGCATTGGGCACCCATCTAGGGGTCGGGAGGCCACAACTCCTCCCTGTCTCCTCCTCCTCCCTGCAGCCCCAGGCTCAGCTCTGCTCAGTGCCTGTGAGGAGAGGAGACAGGTGTACTCAGAGAGCTGGTGGGGACCCTGAGGGGGGCCAGCCCTGCTCCAGGACTTCTAAACTTGCACAGCATATGAGTGCTCCAAGCCGATCCGGGCTCTCAGGGCTCGCCCAGGGCCACTGTAGGCCCCTTCCTCCATGGAGTCTTCCTTGACTACTCTTCCACCGCAGAGCTCGCAGCAATGTTGTGTACAAGGGCCAGGTATCCTGCCTGGGGTTGTGTCCTCTTTGCCCCTAAGGAGCAAGTTGCATAACTTTTGCAACCCTAGTTTCCTGCTCTGTAAATGGACTTAATGACAACCTCAGGGTTGTCATAGAAGTTAACCAAGGTGGTGCTTGCACAGTGCTTAAGCACAGTCCCAGCACTGAATAGCACTTGGTATCTATTAGCTGCTATTATTATTATTATTAGAGAGTGCCACACAGTCTGGCGGGCAGCCTTTGTGGACTGTGAGCTCATCACTTTGTCACAGCTTTCTGCTTAGGTGATCTGGGAATGGAGAACAGCAGGGTGGGAAGGGGCTCTGGCTGGGGCAGGTGCTGTTTTAGGTGCCTTCTGGGCCCTGACTCAGCTGATCCTCACACAGCTGCAGGAGGTAGGCATACTGTGCATCCCATTTTCAGGTGAGGCTATGGAGGCCCAGAGAGGCTGAGTGGTTTACCTGAGGACACACAGCTGGTGAGGGCAGATTGGGATCTGAGCCCAGGCAGGCTGGTGAGGGCTGAGTTTTAGTCACTACTTTATTGTTTGTTCCTGAGGCCCAGAGAGGGGCAGGGCCCTCTTGAGTTTCACAGCAGGTGAGCAGCCTCTGGCTGGTGTCCTCCCTATCCTGGCCTGGTGCCGTGCAGACACAGGACACATGTGGAAGCCTAATGGACACGTGCAAATCTGGGATGGGCTAAGTCTCAGAGCTATGGCTCTTCAGGTGTGAGCTGGAGGAGACAGGCACAGGGCAGGTACCTGGTGGTTCCTCCTGCTGTCTCTGAGGTTCCAGGAGCCTCTCGAGCACAGCAGTTCTACTGCCCGCTTCCCAGATGGCTGAATGGAAGGGACAGCCTCCCTGTGACCCGGTTTCTCAGTGCCAGCCTTTCTTCTGCTGGCCCAGGCCTTCCTAAGGCCAGGGAGCCTGCATGCTGGTTCATGCTGGAACAAGTCCCTACACCTTGTGGTCTCCGGGTGGAAGTCTGAGTCACCAGCCCTTTACACCTCTGGGTGGATGAGGGGCATGTGAGGGACACACAGCATCTCGAATCTCAGCTGCAGGAGGGGGCCTGGGAGCCTGGGGCGTTCCCTTATCGCTTGGATGACTTTACTGGAAGTTCTTTTGAAGTGGTCTCCGTGACCCAGTGGGGCTGAGTCACAGAGTAAACAGATTAGTAGGGCTGGGCTCTTGCGAAGGACACAGACAATGGCTGTGGCTGGGTCAGTCCCAGAGGGTCACCAGGCCGCCTGGCTCCCAGAGGGTTCTGCCCCCAGGGAGCTGCATTTGCATCCCAGCTGGTGATTCCTCTCTGGCACCCCATGGCCCTCTTACCATGGGTCCATCTCAGAGGGTCTCAGGCTCTCTCCTTCTGAAATTGTCCTTCATCCCTCCACTGTTCTCCCAGGTCCTCCACACGGTCCTGCACGCAGACAGCAGGCACAATGGTGGTTGGTGTTGTGACCGAGTCTGAGTTCTTGGTGGCCGGGTCTTTCTGCAAGGTGGACCTTGTTCCTCCTTCCTGGGCCCCAGGGCAGCATTGGGCCCCTTGGATTTTGGGCAGGTGAGGTGTGTGCTTGGCCAAGGTGGGTCTCCTGCTGGCCTCTGGATTTGATTGTGAAACCCAGATGACGCCGGACACCCAGAAAGGACACCTCGTGCCTGGGGGAGGTGATCCTTCTTGCCTTTTCTCCAGAGTTTTCACCACATAGCCTTTATGACAATAACCACAGAGACAAAGCATGGCCAGGACAATGTCGTCTTCGGGCCTCCCCCCCCCCAATGACGTCCAAGGCTCTGGGAACATTGTAAAAGCTGGGCCCTGTCCAATCTTAATCACTACCCCCCACTAGTTCCAGGGAACCCTGCCAACTGACCGGGGCTAGGGGTGGGGTGGTGCCCAGGGATGCAGATAAAGATGTCACGCTGCGCCGGATGGGCCCGAGAGCCCGTTTGGGACTTGCGGGACAGGGCAGAGGAACAAAATGTATTCGCTGGGCCATGGACTCCCCCAGCGAGGGAGGGAGGTGGGTGGAGAGAAGGAAGGGCTCCTGCCAAGTTTAATTAACAGTGGAGGCTTGCTACAGGGGAGGAGAGGGATAGTTTGAAGGGGAAGGGTGGTTTACAGGAAGATGGGAACCGCTGGTGCCAATGATGAGAGCCAAGCAAACATCTTGTCCCTGCTGTGGCATCTGGCGGGGCACCAGCTGCCAGCAGCACAGGCAGGGGTCAGCACAGAGATTTCTGGAGGTGTGAGTGGGAGTTTTATTTGTGCCTGCTTTCCCAAGGAAGCATCTTCTGAAAACAGTCTACCAGCATAGCAGCTAGCTAGCCTTTCTTGCCCCCATAGCAAGAAAAAAAACATTTTTTGGAAAGAGGATGGTTAAGTCTAGAAAATAGACAGTGTTGGCTTCCTGTTCCTTGAAAGCATCAGTGGGCTTAACAGGTGTGACCAGGGAAGGGAGGCAATTTGGAATGCTTCTTGTTTTATTGAGGCAAAACGCAGAGGTGTTCCAGGCATACCAGAACTGATCGTATGGGCTGGGCTGGAAATCCAGCAGGTGGAACAAGTCTCATTCATGTTTTAGAAGGATCCTAGCTGAATGGGGTGCTCAGGTTCCCCTCCCTGCTGGTGACGCACAGATTGCCCTGTGCCTCCCCTCCCCTCCCCTCCCCTCCCTGGCCCTGTCATCTGAGACGCACCGGCTGCTGCGGGAAAAGGGGGGGAGGGGTGGGAGGGGAGATACGCACAATCCTGATGACAGGCCTGTTGGGTGACAGTCACCTGCTCACTCCCTAGTTTGGCTTCAGTCCGTGCTGAGCACTTATGTGCTTTAGGGATTCACAGGAAATTCTACACAGGGGTTACTGTTCTTGTTCTTTCTATTCCTGAAGTCCCTTTTTTCTTGTTTCTCTCCTTCTTCCTCTCCTGATGGATATATGTCTGTCTGCTGTGCGTTTGTTTATTAATTAATTTATTATTATTATTATTATTATTATTATTTTGAGACACGGTCTTACCACGTAGTTCAGGCAGGTTTAAACTCACTAGGTAGCCCAGGCTGGACTCAAACTCACCTTGATCCTCCTGCCTCAGCCTCCAGAGTGCTGGGATTATAGGCGCTCAGAGTGCACTTATCCTCGGGCTATTTGTTTATGCACTCACCACCCAAAGCCTCATCTGTCCCCCAGGGGTGTCTCTTGTCCCTGGGAGGTCTCTTCCCTCTGCCTTAGAGCCTACCAGCCTTGGAGTTGCCCTCTTCCCCGGTCCCTGATATGCCAGCTCTTCCTCCCCTCTTTCCCTCTGAGTGTCTGCAGGAATTGGCCCGTCTGCCTCTGGAGTCTGTGATCTCATTAGTTCTTGGCAGCTCTCTTGACACCAGAGCCCTGAGGCTTGTTCAAAGCCTTTATTGCAAAAGCCCCATCTCCACCTCACCCATTCTGCCCACTGTACAGTTCTTTGGGTTCCAGAAGCAAAACACTATACTCTCTCAGTTGTCTCGTTTCCTGTGACTGACCGGCCGTATCCCGTGTAGTGCTTCTGGGACTCGCAGTCTAGCCTCCGCGCAGTTTGCCCTCTTGTTTCCTTTCGTCTGGGCTGCCGTTTGGAGAGCACAGCACATGGTTTCCATTCATCAGGAAATGGGATTGCTGACATGAACGTGGGCCGACCCCTGCCGAGCGCCGGCAGGGAGACAGGGCGGCTGGCTGCTGCTGTGTGCCAGCCAGGCCTTGGTGCCTGGCAGAGCTGGCTCAGGGGCTGCGCGGCTGCTCCGGGTGCCGGGGGGCGGGTTACATCTGATTTTGAAAATATTTGAACAGAAACCAAACCATGATGATTGTGTTCCCATACCAGGAACTAATAGTATTAATGTGGACCTCTCCTCCCAAATGTGCTACTCTGGTTTTAGTGATTTTTTTAACCCCCTTCCTTCTGGCATTCCTTATTTCCTTCCTTCCATCCATCCTTCCTTTTTATTTTTGGTCCTGGATGTTGGACTGAGGGCCTCATGCATGCTAAGCAGGTTCTTTACCTGAGTGACACTCTAGCCCCTGGGGTATGTTTTACTAAGAGGGAAGACACTGACTAAATTACTAAGCACTGAGCTTGAATACAGTCAGGACATCAGAGCACATCAGGAAAAGAACAGGGAGTGGGGTGGTGTTTCAGGTGTGCTCCCTGTTTCAGGGAATGACGGCTTAGATGAGGAAAGGTTTATTTTGGCTCACGGTTTCGGGGATTTAAGTCTGTGGTTGGCTGCTCCATTGCTTTTAGGCCCGTGGTGAAGCAGAAGCTTATGGAGGAGGGGTGTGGAAGAGGAGGGCTGTCCATCTCACTGCAGCTGGGAGCAGAGAGAAAAAGAAGAAAACTAGAGAGGAAGGGGCCGGGGGCCAGACTTAGGCCCTAATGTCACATCTCTGGGACCCACTTCCTTCAGCTAGGTCCTACTTCCCGTTCCCAACACCTCCCAGTAACGCCATCGAATTGTGATCAATCAAGTTGGAGCCCTCATGTTTAGTCACTTCCCCAAAGCCCCTCAGCAGCCAAGCCTTCAGTACCGTGGGCCTTGGGGGGGGCACCTGCCGGATCCCAGCCATGACATATATCCCATCCCTTCCACAAGAGAGCCAAAACCATGCAGATAAAACTACAGGAAATGCCCACACCCACGTTACCCCAGGGCATGGAGCATCATAATCCCTGGGCATGCCCTTCTCCAGGTGTCCCTGTAAGAAGCGAGCAGGCCAAGTCCACATTCTCCTGTCCATCAGTCAGTCTCTAGCACATGGTGTGGGTAAAGTGAGGCACAAGACTGGGCAGAAACACCCAAGCCCTGATCCTGCCATGGTGCCTCCTGTTGGGCATGGATGCTACTTCCAGTCCATGGTGTGGCACTGCTCCCCACAACTTTGTGTTGGCTCAGATCAGTTGACGGTGGCTGGGGTGTGGACAAGTGGCCCTTTTGGGCTAGTAACACACGATCTCCCCTTCTGTCCCCAGGGTCCACCTACAGCGTCCTGTCCATCATGCCCTCGGACTCGGAGAGCAGCAGCTCCCTCAGCAGTGTGGGTGAGTCCCTCCTTCCTGGAGGACACTAGACTGGCTGGGATGCGGGTGTGAGCTGGACCGCGTAGGACAGTTCTGAGGCTGGGAGCTGGGCCTCTTGTCACAGCATTCATGGCATCATCTTTCAGCGCTAGGGAGGCAGGTGCGGGGGGCATGTGTTTGCCATTCATTTCCTTTAGGGTCTAGGCTTCTCAGGGAGCCAGGCCTCCCTTCCCCCAAGACCCTGTGGTACTTCAACAACCAGGATCTATGAGACTAACCCCTTCTGGGGCTGTCTTCTAAGAAGGGCAGGATTTGCCCCAGGCAGGAATAAGCTGGTCCTAGATTTGATGTTCCCTGACCTTGGGTCCCTGAAACCTATGAGGTGAGGCTGTTATGCCCTGGGTCACTCAGTAGGAAGATGGAACCGCGGTCTCAACCGTACTGGCTTCTGAGACCCAGCCTTTGGGGTGTCTTCTCAGGCTCCACTCCAACTGTGAGGATGGAACATCTTTAGGGCTGAGTCCTAGAGTTTTTAAACTGGTAGAGCTCGAAGGTGCAACTGTTTTGTTTTCTCCCATGCAGAGATGGGGAAGGAGGGTCATCACTGTCCACAGAGAAAGACACATATCCATGATTCTAGATCCAAGCCAGGGGCTGATGTCACTTTCAGGTCATTTCTGAATTCTGCTGGTGTGCTGGGGTGGGCTTGGGACATCATGGAGAACAGGGCAGTTGTGATCGTTTTGCTCCTGGGTCTTAGGGTCTGTGGGGGAAACCATTAAATAACCGTGACAACATGGGAGGTCAGTGTGATGGGGCAGGCACACAGGTGCCAGCAGGGGATCCCGTGAGTTAGCCAAGGCTGCCATGGCTAAGCAACAGACAATCACTGTCTCAGTACTGGAGGCCACAAGTCTTGAGATCAGAGTCAGCAAGGACACATTCGAAGGTGCTGGGATGGTATCTCTTGCAGGCCTCTCTCCTAGCTCCTCATGGGCGGCTGGCAGTCCTTGGTGGGTTTGGCCTGTACATGCATTGCCCGACTCCTTGCTTTGTGATCACATAGTGTTCTCCCTGTGTGTGCATGTGCATGCATTAGCATGTGTCTGTCTGTGCATTTCTCATTCCTTCCTTCATTCATTCACTTTTTGGTTTTTGAAGCAAGGTTTTACTATGTAGTTTAGACTGGCCTTGAATTCACTGTGTAGGCCTATTTCCAAATAAGGTCACAGTTATATTCTGCTAGAGATGACAGTTCAATTCATAGCTCTCACCTGTCTGGGGTTCAGGGAAGCCTCTTTTGGACCACTGGGCAGAGCTCCCCCAGGCCTCCTGTCAGATCAGCAGGCATGGATTCTCATAGGAGCTCGAACCCTACTGTGAACTGCACAGGCAAGGATCTGGGTTTCGAGGTCCTTATAAGAATCTAATAATAACAGAAATAAAGTGTACAATAAATGTGGTGCCTGAGTTCGATCCCTGGTACCAGAAAAAAAAAATGTGATGCACTCCAACACCCCGCGCCCCTATCCCATCTCCCTTGTACCAAGCCAGTCCTTGATGCCAGAAAGGTTGGGGACTGCTGGTCTACTGTGTCTTTGTGAGCAGACACCTTTCCATAGTCCCTTGTAGAGGGCGGCAGCGGGGGACAGGGTCTCCTCTCACTGAGAACAGCTCTGCTGCTGGTCTGTGCCCAGTTCATGGGTGGCACAAAGCCAGGTCCCTGCTCAGCAGTGCTTGGACATTTATTAAGGATCTAGGTGCTTGGACTACCCCCTGCCCCAATCTGGTTATCCAACTCTGAGGTTTCTAAGAGGATGGAACATCTGGGAGGGCTCCAACGGCCTCCTCAGGGATCTGCTGCTGGGGAGCTCTTGCTGGCTGCACCTCACCTGGGGCCCTACCAACAATACATTAGACATTTGCCAACGGCCTACAGGCTGTAGGGTCCTTTCTCGTCCCCAGCTGGACACCTGGCTCTTCTGTAGCTCTCCACACCCTCTGAGCCAGTCCCTAACCTGCTGCGTGCATCTGCCTGGGAAGCCACAGTCTTTTGGATAGTTGCTTCTTTTTTCTCCCCATTTATCCTGACTTGATTTCTCAGTTGCTTTTTCTTTCTCATCCTGAGTACCTAAGGAGGTTTCAAGGAGGGGAAGAGATATCCCCGGGCAGTGGGCAGCGTTTACAAAGTGAACCTTAATGGCAGTGGGGGGGGGCGGGGAGAAGAGGGGGGAGGAGGAGGAGGAGGGGCTGGAGGGCTTCCCTCCTGTCTGGTGAGGGCTCCTTCGGAGAGGAGAGAGAAGGGACAGGGGACCGTGGCGAGTCATCAGGAGCTGGGCTGCTCCCAGTGACCTCTGCCCTCGACTCTTCTCTGGACAACCTTTCCCACCAGGGCAGCCCTTGGGAACCTGTCATTTCTCAATTCGCCAGGCATGTGGGAACACCTCCTCCTTTGGAGATGTGTTCAGTGCCACAGGGGTCGCCCTGAGGCATGGTTCCTAGCCTTATCTCGCCACCAGGGAGGCAGAGTGGTGGGAGAGAGGTGAGCAGGCTGCCTGGCTGCCTTCCCGACAGAAGCCATGAAGTCGGCCTGGGAAAGACGCAGTGAGTTCTGACAAAGGGGGTCCGGGAAGGCTTCCTGGAGGAGGTGGCACTTCACTTGCACCTTCTCAGAACAGGGCTTCTCAGAATGAAGCCTGGAGCTGTGGGCCAGCAGTGGGCCCTTGCTGCTTGTCTTCGTATAGGTTTCCAAAAAGCAGTGGCCACTGGACAGCCAGTAAAACAGGGAGAGGAAGGCCACTCTAGCCAGTGGACACAGTTTTGGTCCAGACTAGAGGCATCCGAGCTCCCTGGTGTGGCAGACAGGTGACCCCAGGGCTTCCGAGGGGTAGAGGGACCTGAAAGTCTGCATTTCTCAGGCTCACAGGAGTGCGGCCACTGTGGCTGAAGAAGCCATGGTTCCATGTGGACCCTGGGCAACCCTGGGCTGGCCTTGGTTGTCCTGGGCTGTGGATGGGGCTGGCTGGGTGCCTGTGATGCCCACGTTCTGCCCGAGAATTTGTGCAGTGGGAACCTGGCTCTGCTACTTTGCCTGTTCCTTTGTGTGCGTTCTTTTTCCTCTCGGAACCAGACCCCGATGGCATCCGCCTTTGTTCATGGTGCAGGGTCTGTGCTGGCTCTCCTGACATCTTCCAGCACCCTCTGGGGCCTTTTAAATCCCAAGCAAGGCAAAGCTGCTTCTCTAGTGGGTGCCAGGCTGGAGGGGGAGGGGAAGGAGTAAAGTCAGAGAGTGTTGAGTGTTTGTATCTGAATGCACAAGACGTGCACAGAACTGGATGTCAGAGCTGGGGAAAGGGTGCCTGAAGGTTTTGTTGACAATTCTCTTTAGCTTTTGTTTTGCTTGCTTTTTTTAAAAAAAATGTTTACGATAACCAGTGAGGGTAGATCCTTCTCAGCTGTAACGTTACTCCTGGGACCATGGATCCAGTTCAGGGCTCCACATTGACAATTTTTAACTTACAGAGAAAGAATGTTTAAAAAGTCATGTTCTTTGGGTATAATGTGCATACAGTAAAACATATTCTCTTTCACTCACAGTTTGAATTGTAACAAATACATGTAATCATGTAACCAGTGGCACCTTTAAGATACAGACTCGTTCTTTCACTGGGAAGGACTCCTCCTGGGACTTGGTTGTTGTTTTCTCCTGGGATTGTGTAATCAGTCTTTCCTTCTACCTCGGTCCAGGCAGCTGCTATTCTTTACTTTGTGCCTGTGGATTTGGCTTTCCCAGAATGTCACTTGCAGGGGGCCATATTGAATGCAGGCTTGCGAGTCTGGCCTCTTTCATCTAGCGTAAGGCCTCCCCGATTCCCCCATGCTCTTGTGTGCAGGTAGTAGGGTGCTTTGTGTGTGTCGGAGGTGCTTCCCTTGCTGTTCCTGAGTGGTGTTATGTTGTACAGGTGCAACACCACTGCTGGTCCGTTCTCCAGCTGCTGCCCCCAGTTCTGTGCTGGGTTTTGGGTGAGCCTACATTTTCATTTCTCATGGACAATACCTAGGAGTGGGAGTGCTGGGTGCTCTGGGACTGCATACTTAACCTCATGAGAAACTGCCCCATTGTATCGTATTCCACACAACTGTGTTTGAGAGTTGCTGTTTTGTGAGGTGTGCTACATGCTTGCCGGCAATCGGGGACGGTCATTTTCTGTTTTAGGCCTTCTGATAGGTGGTACAGGGACCTGGTGCCTTGTGGTCTCCAGGGGAGATCTAGAGTCACTGGGGGAAACTCCAGAGGAAGAGGGCAGATGGGCTTGCTGTGATGTCGGGTGCTCCCGCCTTGGGGAGGGCTTCAGACAGTCTTGGTAAGGCTTCAGGTGCTGGCCCCCATGTGGACAGTAGGGCTTCTGTGTGCCCAGAACATCTCTCAACTCTGAAATGCAAACAAAGACAAAAAGTATTTTTAGTTGAATGGGGGTGAGGAAGATTTGCTATTAACACTTGCTGTTATGTTCTGTTATTTATTTATTTATTTTAACAGTGCCAAAAGTTTATTCAGAAGTGAAGGGTGACTGAGTTTGGGAGAAACTTGCGGTTATTTTGAGAACCTCATAGCTTAGCACATCTTGAGACTCATCTTGGGGTCCCCTTATGGCTTCTTGAGTCTCCCCTTCCTGCACTGTCAGAGGACAAGTGTGTGGAGGCCAAGTCAGAGAACCCACCGCCTGTCAGTTCTCAGCCTGGCTGGCCTCATGGTTTATGTTCCCTGTGTGTTTCTACCTTGCGGGCAGAGCCTGGAAGTAGGAGTCCATGCTCATCAGGAGGCAGTGTAGCATAGTGGTTGAGGCTGGTTGTGCTGTCTCAGCCTAGTCTGCGCAAGGTTGCCAATATCTGGCCATGTGGTCTCTCTGGATCCTCAGGAGTACGCAAACACAGACCTTAGGGGAGCCATGAGATGGGAGAGATGAGGACCATATGTGTGTGATACACAACCCAGCACCTGGCCATGCTCAGCAGGTGTGAGCATGCACATGCTGCCCAGGTCTGCCCAGCGGGACGCTGAGGCAGATGCATGAAGGGCAGGTCTGATGGCCCCTCCTCTGTCCTGCCTCCTTGTCATCTCTGCTTTGTTTCCTTGAAATCCAGGGGTACAACTTTGTGGCTTCATTCGCAGAATAGGGGTAAAAATTCTTGCCCAGTCCCATCTACAGCAGGAGGTGGCTGCTGCGAACTCCTGTGGCCTCCCCGAGGATGAGACAAGATGAGATGTCAGGTGGACATATTGACAGGGACGGATTAGCCTCTTTTCTCAGACCTTTGAAGAGAGCGTTTTCTCCCTGGATGGATGAATTGCATTCTTTCTGAATATGGGCCTGGACCTTGGGAGAGGTGGAGCTGGCTGCTGCCCTCAGTAAGAACACAAGGCCTGGGGTTCCCTGCAGAAGCTTCTGGTGCAGGGCACAGGTGACGAGGTCTGGATGGACCCGGCAGTCCGAGGCCCTGGGACTTCCTACATCTCATCACACTGGGCTTGGCTGTGGCCAGCAGTGTCCCCTGTGCTGGCACACCCACGCTGGCCTTTGGCAAAGGCTGAGCCCAGTGTGCAGCCATAGTAGTGGGTGATGAGGGACTGTCTGTGGGCCCCGGCTTTGGGGGAGGTACCCTCATGCCTGGGGGCTTTGCTAGGTTCCAGATGTGCCTTTTTTTACAGGCCTCTGCTCATGGCTGCCCAGTGTGCAGCCATAGTAGTGGGTGATGAGGGACTGTCTGTGGGCCCCGGCTTTGGGGGAGGTACCCTCATGCCTGGGGGCTTTGCTAGGTTCCAGATGTGCCTTTTTTTACAGGCCTCTGCTCATGGCTTAGCTGTCCCCTGTGCCATGTCCGTGGCTGGTGGCAGCTGGCATCTCAGACCAGGCAAAGATGCAAAGATGAGGGTGCACATTGTTCCATCCTGGAGGTATCAGAGCCAGGCTCTGGAGACAGTGGGCATCCTCAGCCAAGGCCGGGGGGCCTGGACCTGTCCTCAGCTCCACCTTGTGCTGTTTGTGACAAGCTGTTCTCTCCTGGGAAAGGAGGGTGCTGAAGACCACCTCCAGGGCTATGAGAGGCTAACATGCTTCAAGCTCAGGACAGTGCCACCCAGACACAGACCCAGTGTTTGTTCCCCACAGGCACCACCGGGAAGGCGCCGTCCCCGCTGCCCCTCCCCGCCGACCAGCAGGTGAACGAGAAGGTGGAGAACCTCTCCATTCAGCTGCAGCTGATGACCCGAGAGAGGAACGAGCTGCGTAAGCGCCTGGCCTTCGCCACCCACGGGGCGACCTTCGACAAGAGGTAGTAATCGTACCCAGCTCTGCTCCCAGTTCCGAGGGTGGGGTCACTGTCCTGACGCCAGTGCTGTGACCCCAGGGCACTTCCCAGCACGCAGGCTGCACGGCTGGATGTCTCTGTGTCGACCTTGTGTCCCTAGACTCCCCAGAGGCAGCACTTGGCACAGGGCTTTTTTGTTTCCTCCAAATAAAAATCAGAACCAGTGGCCTGAATCCCATAGCTGGGACATTGAGAGGGAAGAGCGTGTGTCCCTGTCGTGCTTTGGAGAGGCCCCGACCGTGGTGGGCTGGTTGTAAGAGGTGGGCGCTGCCCCGTGTGTGTTTGGGCAGGAAAGTCTGGGGCTGCCTTCGAGGTCTTTCCGCTCACCTTCCAGATGATGCTGGGACGGGAGGTCTGGGCAGCAGCTGAAGGGGCCTGGGCCTGCTATGGTGCCTTTCACTGGTTGGTTGGAAGCCTCTGGCTTGTCACTGCACCTCTCTGCACCCTTTCCTTCCAGTCCTGGGACAATATGCTTCCCTCTTTGTCTGCTCCCACTGCTGGACCTGTATGTGCATGTTCATCTCATTGGCTTCCTGGAGAGCCCAGCCCACCTCATTGTTTGGTGGCACTTTCAGTGGCTTTTTCTTTTGGTACCGGGAATCAAACTCAGGACCTTGTGCTTGCCAGGCAGACTTCTGTCCTGCTGAGCGTTTTCCCTGGCCCTCAGTGGTTTATAAACATATTAGCTGTTCTTTGCCATGAGTATCTCAGGCAGGTCCATCCTGCCTGGCATTGCTGTCATTTTGAAGAGGTCCTTTGCTGCTTTTGTTGGGATTTGGGGAGAGATTCCAAGATCTTAAGGTGGGTCAGAGACAGGGTCTCTGTACCTGTGTGATCTGCAAGGACTTCTGGAGAAGGGACGCAGAGCAACCTGTCCTTCAGCTCCTGTGCTGGAGGGGGCTTGGTTTGAATGCTTCAGTCCCCTTTTCATTAGGAGTATGCAGGGTCTGTGCTTCTTGAGTGTGTGCCTCTGATGTGTCATGTCAGCACATTGCAGTCACGGGCTGAATGTGGCCCGCTGCCTATAAAGTTTTATTGGAATGTAGCCACGCTTACTCGTTTACATTTTGTGTTTAGCTGCTTTTGTGCTCAGCGGCAGAGCCAAGTGGTTACATCAGATAAGTGTGTACCCACCAAGTCCAAAATGTTTACTTTCTGGCCCTGGAAACTCCTCTGTAGACTAGGAGCTCTCAGACTTAAACGTGTATCAAGGTGCCCCTGCAAACTTGTTTAAGCACAGGTTGCTCATTGTCCCTTTTTCCCTGGAGAGTGTGTGACTCAGAGGGTCTAAGAATTTGCTTTTCTGGTTTTTTTTAATGTTTAATTGTTTTGAGGCAGGGTCTTCCGGTGCAGTCCTGGCTGACCTTGAACTCATTGTGTAGTGGAGGCTCGCCTCTTAATTCCTGATTCTCCTGCCTCAGCCTCTTCCTTGAGTGCTAAGATTCCTGGCATGTGCCATTATGTCTAGCTTGATTATTTGCTTTTCTGGCAGTTTCCCCGCTGATACCAGTGTTACGGGGCTGAGAGCCGCACCTTGAGACCCCACTCTTGACTGCCGGTGTTCTCAAGCTTGGCTGCATTTGAAATCCCCACAGGGACTTTAAAAACAATTGTGGGGTTATAGCTCAGTCACAGAGCACTTTAGCATGTTTGAGGCCCTGCGTTGGAGTTTAGCACTAGAAAAAACAGTCGTCCTGTGTGGGTCTCCCCCCAGAGATCCTGGTGTGATTGGCCTGGGCATTGATATCTTGAGGTGCGCCTGAGATTGAGAATCTGTGCTCTGAAGACCAATGAAACTTCCTCCTAGGTTTCTGGTTGACCCAGGCTGGTGGCATGGATTCCGGGAGGCTCCTCGGGGATGAGGTGGCTCCTTCTCAGCCCCAGGCCTGTGTGGACGACTCCAGCAAAAAGGCTTTCTCCATCTGCAGGATCTGCTTCTTCTGGTCTGGGTGGTCAGGGGATCTGGGTTTAACAAGCACCAGGGGGAGCCCAGGATGTGGGAGCCCCTGAACTGGGCTCATCCGGGACTCAGCCCTGGTCAGTGTGAATCTTGGGGCTGGTGTTCATGGGCGTTTGCTCACGGCCCAGGCCCTATCGTAGGCTGAACCCCGACTATGAGAGACTGAAGATCCAGTGTGTGCGGGCCATGTCGGACCTGCAGAGTCTGCAGAACCAGCACACTAATGCCTTGAAGAGGTGTGAGGAGGTGGCCAAGGAGACCGACTTCTACCAGTGAGTATACCTGGCAGGCCCTGCCACCTGGCCGCCTGCTGCCTTCTGTCCTGTTTCTGTGCTTGAGCCAGGGCCTCTAGTTCTAGTTTACCCCTGCCTCTGCCGCTTAGCAGGCAGCCAGTAGGAATTATGCCTTTGAGCTTCACTTGCCTAAGTATCAGTGGGTATCACTCACTGCCCACTTCAGGAGCCTGGCAGAGAGGAGTACTGTTCGCAGAGTGTGGCAGGAGGTCAGAGCTGGGTCTCTGGACTCTGTTGTTGCTTCACTGCAACCTGTGTCTGTGGTACAGGCAGGTGGAGTGTGCTCTTGGTTCCCCTGGAGCTGCTCTGAGGTTCTTTGCCTGCCTACCTGCTGGTGTTCACCCATGCTCCAGTGCTTTGAGGTGCTGTGTGAAGGTTTTTTTTCTTTCCTCGGAGGTACACATGCTTCTCCCATTCGGACCTATAATTCCAGCACTTGGCAGACTGAGGCAGGAGAACTACTGAGTTCAAGGCCAGCCAGGGCTACAGAGTGAGACTCTGTCTCAAAAAACAAACAAACAAACAAACAAACAAACAAACGGAGTGTGGCTGTTTGCAGGCTTTGGCCTGGCTGCTGTGGGCTGCTGTCCAGGGTTTTTGGACCTGCAGGAACTGATGGTGCCTAGAGGTGGGTAGGGGAGGCTGGCTGGGGCTCACATCCTGTGTGATGTGTTTCAGCACCCTCCATAGCCGGCTCCTCAGTGACCAGACGCAGCTGAAGGATGACGTGGACATGCTGCGGCGGGAGAACGGGCAGCTGCTGCGGGAGCGGAACCTGCTGCAGCAGTCCTGGGAGGACATGAAGCGGCTGCATGAGGAGGACCAGAAGGAAATCGGTGACCTCCGGGCCCAGCAGCAGCAGGTAGGACCAGGCGACTGTGCTGGGCGGGCCAAGGGCATCACCCACACGCCTGCCCACCTGTCCCTATAGTTTTCATTCATGTGGTCCTTGGGCGCGGGTTTCTGGGACTTGCCTGTTGTCTCAACCTGCCCTGTGTTACGAGGTTGTCTCTTTGCCTTGTGCAGCTCTTGGGTCACTTGAGTAGTAGCCCCACTGGGGCCTTGGCTTCTGTGAATGGCATTTGGTGTAGCCAGAACTGTGCCGGCACCCAGGGATATGGAGAGGGCTTTGGGGTTGGAGGACTTTCCGGAGGAGAGACTGAGTTCTTCAAGCATTGTGGCCCAGTCTGACCCAGCAGAGGGTATTTGTCAGAGTCTGGGGCTTGGTCAAAAGAAACAACTGAGCTGGGCGTGGTGGCACACGCCTATAAGCAGTGGGGAGGCTGAGGCAGGAGTATCCTTGTGAGCTCAAGGCCAACCTGAACTGCACAGCAAGATCCTGTCTCAAAAAGACAAAAAAGAAACAAAGCTGGTGCATAATAATCTAAACTGATCTGTTAATTTAGCATAATGTTCTCTTCATTGTTTTCTGTGCATATATAATTAAAAATTTTTTTAATGGTGAAACTCTTACAAGTTCTTAGAAAATTTGCAAGTGTACAGAGGGGCCTCCTCATGTCATTCAAAAATGTACTAACTGGTTACCCCAAATACAAATACATAGAGGACGTTGTCCTGTACAACATGCACACTGCTAATGCTGACCAGGAATACTGTTTTTTTAAGAGGAAGGAACTGATCAGAATGCAGCATACAGGTAGTTGTTGTAGCTCCTTCGACTAGGAGAGCTTTTCAGGCCTTCCTTGACTTTCATGACCTTGGTGCCTTGGAAGGCTCAGGCCAGTTATTTTGTAGGTTATCTCTCAGCTCAGTTCCACCTGCGCCTCCCAGATTGATTCTGTCTCTGCAGTTGCTGGGATTGCATCCAGTGGATTGGGGCTTGGTCTGTTTTGGCTCATTTCCCATGGAGGTTCATTTGGTCACTAGACCGAGGTGGTGCCTGAGGCTTCTCCTCTGTAGAGTCCCTTGCCTCTTTCTCTGTGGACTCAGGGTTTCCTGTTTTCCTCAGTGGGTTTCGTCCACCGTGGCCAGTGACAGTTTCTTCACACTTGCCGTGCGTTTGCCTGCTTGTAGCGCTTCCTTACTCTCTCACCTACATGATGTTCCAGGCTCGTTTTGCAATCTCCACACCTACCATTGATTTCTCCCAGGAGTCCTTGCTCTTTGTGGCACGTGGTATTGAGAAGCAGGATCCAGCCGGGTGTGGCAGTGCCTGCTTGTATTCACAGCACTGGGGTGGCTGAGACAGGAAGATTGTGAGGGAGATCCTGTCTTGGGGAAGAAGCATGATCTGAGTCCTGGGTGTACTTGTAGTTACTGGGGTACCATATTGCTGCCCCCAGACCTTCCCAATAGACAGGAGCAGGGACACGTGAATGCATGCCTACAGATACAGAGGTACAGCTGAGTCACTGAAAGCCGTGAGTTCATACTGACACTTGCAGTTCTTGTCCAGCTTTGTGCTGGTTTTCTCCCTTTTCATTTCTTGTTACTCCCTTTTAAAATAACAGTGAAAAACTTTGTTCTGGTTGGTCTTGATCTGTTCACTTATTTCATTGTGCCCCTGTGTGTACCTGCCCCACAGTCTGTCCATAGGCCCCTTCCCTACAGTGCCCGCCCCCCTCGCCCTTTTGGGTCCCTGCCCTCTGACACCTTCCCTTCCTCTGTCCTTCCCTCAGCCCCATGGCTTTGATACCCTCTGGGGATCAGAGCCCCCAGCTTGGATCTCGCTGTGCCTCATCGAATAGCTTTAAGGTTAAATGGTTCAGAAAGAGAATACGTTGCTTTCTTTTGGAATCCAGGGTCTTCACACTGAGCTATAGCGGCAGATCCTTTTATACATTTTTTTAAAGAGTTTGAGACAGTTCCGGGCTGGAGGTACAGCTCAGTGGGGTAAGTGCTTGCCGCTAAGCACTAAGGCCCTGAGTTCGATCCCCGGTCCCGGAAAAAAAAAAAAAAAGGGAACGGATGTTTCCTTCTTAAAAAAAGAGTTTGAGACAGTTCCTCACTAAGTTGCTGAATTGTCCAGGCTGGGCTCAAACTTGTGACCTTCTTGCCTCAGCCCCTCAGAGCACTGGGATTATAGGCGTACACCATGCCCAGCTGCAAGTAAACTTTTCAGTTTCACCCCACAGAAATAACTATCATGAGGAGTGTGAGTGAACTGCCAGCAAAAAGTTTGCGATTTTTATCTCTATATGTGGCACCCCTTGTAGCTTACTAATTTGTTTCATAAGATGGGATCTTTTTTTTTTTTTTTCTTAACGTATCATGTGCATCATTCTGTCTTAGTACAAATTCTTCTTCATTGTTTTGCAGAGTATTGGGTTACATAAAAGCACTGTAATTCTGTAATTGATTTAACCAGTCAGCTATTGACTGATCCTTGGGTTATTTCTGGCATTTTCCATTACTGACTATATTCTATTGGAAAGCTTGCTTCTGGAGGTTATTTCCTCTCTTTGATATTTACTGAGGTCCCCTGTGGATTACCCAGGCCGGGCACTTTCTGTGAGCCCTCCGATGAGGGAACTTGGCTGTGTGCAGTGAGGCCTAACTGTAGGCAGAGGTTTGTATTTACCTGGGGCCGAGACTGAAGTGTCAGTGATGGAAAGGTTGCTAGGGGGGAAGTGTGTGCAGGCCACAGCAGCGGGAGTCCAGCTGGGGGCTGCGAGACCTACAACCAGCAGTGTGATTGCCCCATCTACTCACTGCATGACTTTGAGGAAGCTGCCTTGTCACTGTCCCTGCCGTCCCTGCCAAGGGCACAGGAGGTTTTGGGGTGCTTTGGGAACATAACGTACAGCATGAAGTGAGGTGGGTGCCAAGGAGAGAGTCCTGTGCCACCTTGAATCCACTGCAGGTCCAGAGACCCTCCTGGAACAGGTGCATTAAAGACTGCAGGTTTTCAGGTTTATTAGACGCAAAAAAAAATTTACCTCGAAAGAAACCCATTTGGAGGAAGCTAGTGTTTGAAGCAGGTGAGGAGGAAGCTGCTGTGGTGAGGATTTTGTTCCCTTCCCTGTCCTCAGCTGAGGGGGTGACTTCCCACTAGAGGAACGGGGTGCCCCGTCTGTACCAGCACCCTGAGTTAACTCCTTGCTTTTTGGCTGCCAGTCTCTGCTCAGCTCAGTCAACCTTTGCCTTGGGGCTTAGCTGGGGTTTTACTTTCTTTGAGAGATTCACGATCATGCATGTGTATCTGGCCTTTGCTCAGTCCCAGGGAATCAGCCCCCCAGCCAGGCTTTGGTGAGAGCGGGGCTTGCTCAGCGTAGAGGGCTGGACTTGAGAATGTCGTGGAGATAACTGTCATGGAAAGCGCCAGCACCACAAAGCACTTGACAAGTTGCCTCATTGCTGTTGTGTTCTAGACATGTCTGGCATGAAATCTACCTCCTGAAGGCTGTGGAGAAATTAGAATCCTCATGTGTTGCTGGTGGAAATGGAAATGGTACATCCACTGAAAAACAGTGTGGCAGTTTCTTGGAGTTAAACAGTAGCTGCAGGGACCCAGCAACTCTCTTCCTAGGTGTGTACGCGAGAGAGCTGAAAGCATAGGCCCACACAGACACTAGCAGACAGCAGTTCGCTTGGCAGCTGTCCTGGTGGCCAGCGTGAGAACAACTCACATGTCCATTGACTGATAATGACCAATAAGCAGCTGGGGCACATCCCTCCCATGGGATATTACTCGGCATAGATACATGTGATGATGTAGCCCAGCCCTCAGACCATTGTGGCGAATGTGTCAACTTTCTGTTTCTGTCACTGATACCTTGCAAGGAGGAAACATTTACTTGGGTTTTTGATTTTGGAGGTGTTAGGCCACGGTGTCTTGGGCCTACGTTGAGGCAATACATGGTGGTGGGAATACATAGCAGCTGGGAAGCACCCCTGCTTCCTTCCACTAAACGCTGGAACCAAGCCTTGACCCCTTGGACTTTCAGGGGACATTTCAGATCCAAACTACAGTAGCAAAGGAAAGAAACTAGTCCTGAAGTACCACATACTATGATGCCAAGTATGTAAGATGGGACAGGGAACATGACAGATTTGCTTTGGGCTGGGGGTGGGGTGGGAGAGGAGGATGTCTTTGATGATATGGGTTTGTTTTGGCAGTGATTTTTTTTTTTTTTTTGAAACAGGGTCTCACTATGTAGTTCAGGCTGGCCCTGTACTTACAGCCATTCTCCTGCCTCAACCTCCCGAGTGCTGGGATTACAGGTGTGTACCACCCTGCTTGGCTCTGGGGTGGTGAAATTGTTCTGGAATTATAGTATGTAGTGGTAGTGATTACCCAACTTTGTGGATTTGTATTCTTGTACATATACCAAAAACCCATTGAATTGCACACTTTAGAAGGGTAAATTGTATAACATACCTCATCATCTCATAAAAATACAAACATTTTTTCTCTTGTGAGACAAAGTTTCCTTGCTCCTCGTTGTCTGGCTTTCTGAGAACTTACATGACTTTTATGAATACTCCAACACTCTTCCCTCTTTCCCCCCTTTTGTGTTCACCACACAAGTGATGTGGGAAGGTCTTTTTTTCTGTCTCCCATCCCATTCTCTGCTTTCCTGTCTTCTCTTGTAGTTGTGGCCTTTGGTGGTAGCAGGTGCATGGGTAGCATTCAGATTAGTCCCAGTCACTGAGGTTTTTCAGGTCAGTTCCACTGGACGATGCTCTTTGGCGAGTGCCATCCTTGGACCCACCAGGAGAGGAGAGGTGAATGGGTGGTCTGCAGCTCCCAGGCCCCCTGTTCTCCCTGGCTGGCCTTCACCTTCCCCAGGCCTGGAGCAGCTCTTGGGCCGCGCAATGCCTGGGTGGTAGGGAGGCCAGGGGCAGAGGAAGCAGGGAATGTGGGGGTGGCCACAGGTTTGCTCCCCACTAGGCAAAGGTCAGGCACCCTGGACAAGGCTGGTTTTGTTGCCTGGTTCCTCCCACGCCTTGTAAACTTGAAGAGGCCCTTGCAGGGTAAATGGTGCTGTTTGACTTGCATGTTTGCTTGAGGGATTTGTGAGGCCTCCTCGCTCTCCGCATGCTTTATCTCAGAGGAAATGAGGCAACCCTGGGTGGGGGGTGGCCCTGGGCCCACTTGAGAGGAGCAGACAGGTGCTTTGTCTTGTTTGCGTGTGAGGGGGGAGAGAGCTGAGAGCCCTGGTTCCATCTCCATTGTCGGTCTGTGAGCGCCATCTTGGATTCCTGTGGGCTGCATCCAGCATGCCCAGGAGATCTGAGGCCAGAGTGACAGGCTGTGGCCTGGGAGTGAAGTAGAGAATGTATTTGTATCATTCTTTCTTCACTAAAATAGTTCATATTCTTTGGTTAAAAAAGGAAAAAAAAAATCAAACAATAGTGAAGTCATTTACCCCTGCCTCAGCCCCAGTGTAACTTAACAGAAACGTCCAGCTTCTGTGAGAACCGCTTGTGATACATCCTTCCACACAGTTTTCTGTATTATGTTTAAGTCACACATAGTTTTGTTTTTATTTCCTACAATGAGCCATGTTTTCTCATGTTTTTCTTTCATTTGAATGTCCGGCAAGGTTGTTCCAATAATGTACAGCCCCCATTCCCCATGGGTTCGAGTTGTTTTTCTTTTTTTTTTTTGTCTTTTTGAGACAGGGTCTCAGTATGCAATTCAGGCTGGCCTTGAGCTCAAAATGATTCTGTCGAACTCAAAATGATTCTCCTGCTTTTTAGCCTCCTGAGTGCTGGGATTACAGGTATGCGCCACCACGCCCATCTCTGGGTTAGGTAATTGGATTGTCATTTTTTTTTTCTTACTACACACCATTTTTCAGTGGATGCACATATGCCTTTATGTTCTTTTGAATATGTGTTTTTAAATTGGATACTTGAAGGTAAAACTGCCAGGTCCAAGGTATAGCACATTTTCTCTTTCATACATTCCTCCGGTTTATCTAAGAAACTTACAAGGTGCTTAGAGTTTCTTCTCTCCTCCTTGTTCTGTGCTACCTTTAAATTGTCCCTTTTGTTTTGAAAGTCATGAAAGCTGACGTTCTTTTCCCGGGTGTCCCGGATGTTTTCCTCTTCCCTTAGCCTAAGCTATAATTGGGTGTGAATATGTGTATGTGCATATGTATGGAAACGTGTCCACCTAGGACACAGCCTTGGGTTTTTTGTGGTTTTTTTGAGGCAGGGTCTCACTATGTAATTCAGGCTGTCCTTCAACCTACTGAGAAGCCCAAGACAGCCTCAAACTCTTGAACTCGTGCCTCAGCCTCCTGAGTGCTGGGATTACTAGCATACGTCACCCTGCCCGGCTAACAGCATGGTTTTCTAAAGATGAATGGGAAAAATCCCAGACTAAACAGGCTTGTCCTTCAGTTCTTTGGCGTTCCCCATGACCATGGACCGCCATGTTCCTTCCGAGGCTCCTGAAGACATAGCCAGGCGTCATTCTGAGCCCTGACTGTGAGAAGAGTTGAGAGATGTTTAGGGGCCTGTGAGCCTCTTCGGGGTCCAGTGGGAAAGGAGGGCTCTGGCGCCAAGGCTGCGGTGGGGACCAGAGGTCAAGAGCTGCAGATAAGGGGAGTTGGGCTCATAGGAAGCGAGATCTTCTCATGCCGCCTTCTCACCTGGAGAATGGGCCAGGCGGTGGAAGAAACCATGGTGGAAACAGCACTGGGCCCAGTTTTTCTCCAAGGCCTCTTCTGACCCCAGGATCCCACTGCATTATCAAAGCTGGGCAGAAAGGGTTCCTGCTCTGGGATTTTCCCTGACCTGCCTTGTCCTCCCAGGAATTTGTGGTGCTTCCTGGCCGCCTGATTGAGCCAGCTCTGAATAGTCCCCGAATTGTCATGCAGCCCCTCTAAGCTCCTCAAGTTAGGGCTTTGTGGGGGATGTGTCCCAATGAAGAAACGCCAAACCTTAGTGACTCCAGATTCTATTGTGGTCTTGCAAAGGGGCCTCCAGGGAGCGAAGGCCAGACCAAGATTTCTTTCATTTCAAGGCTGTCTTAAAAGTCAGTTTTGCTTCTTGATGAAGTCCGGAGGCAGGATAGCTGTAGGAACACCTCAGGCCGCCCTGCCCAGGGCTGCCACCTTGTGGGAAACTTGGGGAATGGCAGCAGTGCCTCTGTCCCTGCACTCTGAACCACTTGGGTTCTCACCAGGCATAGGGGGTGCTTAGAGAGTGAAACATTGGAGTTTTGAGGTCTTGTCTACCAATCCAGGCAGTCTGTTGTAGAGCCAGATGTTTTCCAGACATGCGTGGAAGGAGCAGGGCTTGACCAGATGTCAGCAGTGCTCTCCTTCAGTCAGGGTGGTCCTACATGAGCGACGTCCTTGTAGGATGTCCTTTCTGGCATTGCTGTAATGGGCACTGTCAGGCAGTATCCCTGGTGCCCTCTAAATGTCACTTTCTGCAGCTGGGCCAATTCAGGTGTCCCGAGATTATTTTGCATTCCAGGGCCCAGGTCTCATTGGTCAGGTGATTTTTGAAAGAAAGTCCTGTTATCACAGGATATCACACCTTTCCCCAAAATATATTCCAAGTAGTTTAAAGATTTAAATGGGAAATATAGAACTCAAAGACTATTTAGAAATAACAGTAGGAGAGACTATCTTTTTTTGACCTCAAGGTAAGACACGCCTGACCTCCCAAAACTGAACCAAGAGGATATAAAAACCTGAGTAGACTAATAAAAAGTGATGAGATCAAATTAGTAATAAAAAATGTCCCAACTAAGAGAAGCCTGGGGTTGGGGGTATGGCTCAGTGGCACAGAGCCTGTCTGGCAAGTGCAGGGTCCTGAGTTCAATTCCTGCTAACTAAAAAAAAAAAAAAAAGAGAGAAAAGAGAGAAGCCTGGGACTAGATGGCTTCACTGCTGAATTTTTTGAGTCTTTCATGGAAGAAGTAACGCCAGTACTTCTCAAACTATTCCATGGGGGGAAGGGGTGGCAGTGGCATTTTCCAGACTTGTTCTTCGAGGCCAGCACTACCAGACCTGACAAGGATACAACATGAAAAGAAAACTATAGACCCAGATCTCTGCTGAACATGGACATGAAGGTGTTACTGCCCAAGGAACCTACCCATCACTTTTTAAAATGAGTTTTGTATTTTAGTGTCCTCTTACTAGTCTCTTTAAAAGGAAGAGTTCTGTTTTAGAAAAATAAATCAAGAAAAGAGAGGCAAGAGGAGGAGGCTGACATAGCGGGTGTCTGGGGTGGGCGTCCCCTCCAGAGGTCTGCAGTCCTGGGATCGAATCCCGGTTCATAGGGAATTTTTTTTTTTTTTTTTTTTTTTTTTTTTTTTGGCGGTACTAGGGATCAAACTCAGGACCCTGTGCTTGCCAGGCAGGCACTTATTCCACTGAGCTATCTCCCCAGCCCCTTCATAGGGAAATTAACTTGCTTTTCTTGTCTCTTTGTCTCTGATTTTTTCAGTCAGCTTCTTTGCTTTTTGTGTTGTGTTTATGAGGCTGACTGCCTCCAGAGGGAATATTCCACAGCCCCAGGTCCTCCTTCTCCAGGCCACAAAGATCTTGTGATACAGCTCGGGGCCCATGTGCAGTGAGCCAGGTGATCCCGGGCTGCTGGGGCAGCAGGGGCTAAGCAAGCCTTTCCGGTTTTGCACTGTCATTTGAGAAATAAGGAAGCCGAAACCCTCACAGGTGATGACTCACCGAGGCGTCAGGTCCCCAAGGTGCTCCGCAGAAGCCAGCAGGCTGCAGTTGCTCCATGGGGCCATTCGCACTGTTCCGAGAAAGCACCTGGTGCTTCTGTCCTAGGGCCTCTGCACTCACTCTGCTTGCCCATTGTGAGGAGTACTCTTGGCTTCTCTTCATGTGCATCCAGCCTGAGAAGGAACCCTCTTAGAAAGGCAGCCCCAGGCCTTACTTACCGCTCTTAAGGCCCTCCATGTTGTTGCTCAGAAGTCTCTCCAGCCTCTTAACCTATATGTTATTCAAAAGACACAGTCTTTCTGTCCTGTCCGGCACCTGGAACAGTACTAGCCATCTTAGGTACTTGCTTTTATGACCTCTGACACCATCTCCGAGTTCTGTGACTCACTGGGAGGACTAGGTGTATAAGTGTACCAGTGGCTAAAATGTACAGCCATAGGACCTGAAGTCAGCAAAGGACAGGAAAGATACATGGAACGAAGTCCAGAGAAAGCCACATGCATGGTTCCAGGAGTCCTGGGGGGGAGGTGTTACACCGGATACACTCGTTTCCCCCAGCCTGGAACTCTGATGGCATTTGCAGAGTGCTGGCCTCCAGCCAAGCCCCCGGGACACTCAGCCCCCGAGCTGCTACCGGGGCTGATCATGTCAGTGCCCCACCTGGCACATCCTGAAAGTCCAGACTCCCAAAAGAGAGCAAGTGCTCAGCCCATACCAGGTGGTCTGTGAGCCTGAGACCAGGGTCCAGTCTTGTCACTTAGGGGGAGTTGTGTATCTGCAGAGAGCTGTTTCCCCACAGGTGGGGCACAGCCTTGCAAGGGGACTTCTGTCAGGATGGGAGCCTCGGGCCATCCACGTGCACTTTTCCAAGGATGAACAATTCTGATCAAACAGCCACGGTGGCTGTGGAGCTCGATGGACCAGAACTCAGGACTCCCGAAGGCCGGAGGGCCACTCCTGCTGCCTCTTCAGCCTACACGCAGGAGTGGGCTGGGGAGCCCTGAGCTGCCCGCTCTTCCCTGTCCCTCAGTAAGCCCCGCTCCCAACTGTCCCCAGGTGCTGAAGCACAATGGGTCGTCTGAGATCCTTAACAAGCTGTACGACACAGCCATGGACAAGCTGGAGGTGGTTAAGAAAGACTACGATGCCCTACGGAAGAGGTACAGCGAGAAAGTGGCCATGCACAACTCAGACCTGAGCCGCCTGGAGCAGCTGACCGAGGAGAACCAGCGGCTGCTGAAGCAGACAGAGATGCTGACCCAGCAGCGGGACACGGCCATCCAGCTGCAGCACCAGTGCGCCCTCTCCCTGCGCAGGTAGGAGGCGGCCGGTGGGGGTGGGGTGGTGACCACTTCCTGCAGGCAGGCAGTGGCCCAACGGTGGCACATGTTCTTTCCCCCCTCTCCTTTTTGGGGTGGTGGTCCTCTGCAGAGCTCTCGGCCTCAGCCCAGGGAAGAAACAGCTCGGGCTCTTGTGCTTTTCAATCAAAAACAGATCTGTCCAGGCAACTTTTCTTCTTTTTGGACACATAATGCGTCTTGGGGACTACTGCCCCTGCTGTGTGCTACGCAGCCTGTCCCTTATATCTCCCTACACCCCTCTCTCTGGGTGTTAAGACACTCACCTAGCAAATGGGAGAGTCACGTGTCCAGGTCATCCTGTCTCCTAAATTTCATCCTAATTAAGGAATGTTGTCTTTAGAGATGGGATCCTGCCCTCTGATAGTATCGCATACTCACTATGTAGCCCAGGCCGGCCATCTTCCTGCCTCAGCCTCCTGAGTGCTGGCATTATAGGTATGCGCCACCATACCTGACTCAGTATCACATACAATACGTTGCCGCAGTGCATAACTTGCTGTAATGTTTGTTGTTTCATATGGGAAGTGTCATCTTCATATAAATAGGTTTGGCAGTTGCCGAGTTGACCACATGAAGATGTCTGCTGCGGGAGTTCTTAGAGGCTTCCCAGTGGAGGTGTGGTCTGGACTCTTTGACCTGTGGCCTCAGCCTGTTGCCCAGATTACAAGGCTGTGGCATCCCTATCTGTAAAATGGGGCTGTCGGAGGAAATCATCTTTAAACCCAGTTTTAGTTGTCATCTGGCGTGATTTTGGCATTGCCTTCTGTTAAGTTTTTGTTTTCTTTCTTCCTTTTTTTTTGTTTGAGACAGTGTCTCATTATTTAGTTTAGGCTTGTCAGGGTGGCCTTGAACGCATAGCAATCCTCCTGTCTCAGCCTTCTGAGTGCTAGGATTACAGTTGTACATCGCCACACCTGGCTGTTTTTTTCCCGAATAAAGTAGCTTGACTTTAGAAGGAACACGGGATGATTTCTAGTAGAGCAGAAGGCATGCAGTGCTCAGTTTACCTTCTGACATTTGCAAAAGGTTGAGAAAAATGCCAGGCCCAGGACACTGGAGCTCCATGACGGTTCTCCCTAGGGCATACAGAGAATGACTGCACCTGAAACCTCATGCTTACGTGGGAGTGGGGCAGAGCATCCGCCAGTGGACCGGGCAGCTCCCAGCCCCTCCCACAGCCCCACTGGTCCCTTCCCAGGTTTGAAGCAATCCACTACGAGCTGAACAAGGCCACGGCACAGAACAAGGACCTGCAGTGGGAGATGGAGCTGCTGCAGTCGGAGCTGACAGAGCTGAGGACCATGCAGGTGCGCACGGCCCAGGAGTCGGAGAAGTACCGGGAGGAGCGGGACGCTGTATTCAGCGAGTATAGACTCATCATGAGTGAGCGTGACCAGGTCATCTCCGAGCTGGACAAGCTGCAGACTGAGGTGGAGCTGGCCGAGTCTAAGCTCAAGAATAGCACGTCCGAGAAGAAGGCAGCCAACGAGGAGATGGAGGCACTGCGGCAGGTAGGCGGTCTGCCGTGTGGGGGGGTGCAGCCTGCCTGCAGCTAGGGACCGGCGCGTCTGAGTGGATCAGGTGCTGCTGGGCACCGGCCCCCACCCAAGTCACTGCTGAGCTCAGGCTACAGGGCAGAATGGGGAGGGAGGCCCAGCCTTGGTCCTGGATGCCAGCAAGAAGGGTGATGTGCACGGATGCCAGCACATCCAAGCCATGCTTGAGTGGTCATCTGCCACTGATGTGAAAGTCGGTGGTCTCTCAGACGTGCTCATTATGAAGCAAGGTCTTGAGATCAGGGTCTCAGAACTGTGGATAGCTTGGGTATGTGGGTCCAGAAGAGTACTCCCAGGGCTCTCCATAGACCATGGGCATCTGGCCAGGTCTACTCTTGAAAGAGATGCTCCAGGGTCTTGCTGGGGAGATGTGTGACTAGGCTGAGTCTCTCGTAAGCCTTGTTCCTTGGGCTCATGGCTCCAGGCTCAGGGGACTGGGACGTTGAATAGCTTTGGGATCGGGCTACTCAGCTCAATTCTGAGTGGTCAGTGCAGACTCTGTCTTCCCGCTCCTGGGCCCCTGCGTCCATCATCGATGCTCTCTACCTGAAGCCCAGCTAGGCCCTGGGAGGGGTGGGCAGCCCATGGAGTCCCTTCCCCTCCTCCGGTCAGTGCTGTGGTTCTGATGAGCGCTCCTAGACTTGATCCTAGCAGGTCTTATTGCTCCCATCAAAGTACTTCTTTCTCCACGCCTCTGTGTTTTGCTTTTCTATACACATTGATTAGAATTCAGGCTTGAGGAGTGAGGAGTGGGCTGTCCAAGGCCAGGCAGGTGCCAAGGCAGTGTGCACCGGGTGCTATAACCGGATTCCTCTCCCAGGCATGAGGAGGTTTCAGGGCCAAAGGTGCCTTGGTGCTCTTCACCCGCAGTGTCTCCCTGTGGGGCTGTCGTGTGTGCGCTGTGCTTGGAGACTGAGCCCTCCTCGGTCACGTGATCTCTGACCTCTCTCTAGGCCTCAGTGTCATTGTCAGCACAGTGGCAGTGATGGTAGTGTGGGTCTCACAGAGTGGCTGTGATTGAGTAGAAAGTGTGGTTAGTGTGGTGCCCACACAGAGCAGGCCGGTGTCGGTCCTCGTTTTTGGCCTGTCAGGGTTCTGGTGAGCCTGCTGGAAGTGTTTTTGCAGAACAGAAAGAAACTGAGACCTCTCTGGACCATTTAGGTGAATGCCCTCATGAAGGAGACTCTGTTTACTTGAATTGTTGGTTGTTGTGGTCTTTTGCAATGATGGAGAATTGAACCCAGGGCCTGCTGCATCCCCGGCAGGCGTTCCACCACCGACCCATACTCTCAGCTCCTACTGTGATGAGAAAGACCATTATCCAAGGGAACTTTCAGTAAGTCAAGTGAATGTGTTGCGACTCGCTGAGCACCTTAAAAGAATCATTAACCCACCTGAGAACTTAGTCTTTGGGGGGAAATGTTGCTCTCAAATAAGAAAATGAAATGATGAAGCAAACCGGAAATGGCCAAGTCACTCAGTAAATGCAAAGGAGCGTCGAGCAGGTACAGGGTGAGTTGTGACAGGCTATGAAGTCTTCTTGGATGGGTAGTTGAAAGTTTTGGAAGTTACCTGTGAAGACTGGAACCGCACGAAGCAGAGGGAAATAGGAAGGACACCTGGATTTCCCACAGCGTGGGTGTCCTGCTGTGCCCCGCGTGGTCAGGCCTGGCGTCCAGGTGGCTGCCGTTGGCGCCTGCATTCAGGCGTGCCCTTCTGCAGGAGTGGCCCTGTCTGCCTGGGGCTGCCGGCAGGCGGCAGGTGTGCCAGCAGCTGAGCTGAGTCTTTTCCGTGCCTTGCTCCGAGTCAGCAGGCGGCAGAGGAGCCCCCGTGCCTTCAGAGCTGGTGTCCAGTCTCGCAGCTCTGCGCCACATGCAGGGCTGCTTCCTGTGCTTGGACGCGGTCTGGGGCTTGGGCTGTGGGCTCCGAGGTGCTGCACTTGTGATTCTCTGTGATTCTGGACCGTGCTCTTCCTCTTTCCCTCTCTTCTTTCCTCTCTTTCTCTTTCCCATAGTCTTCTCCTCACTGGGTGGAGGCAAGCAGGAGGCGGTAGTGGCCCTGGCAGGGTCTCTGTTTCGTCCCAGCACCGAGAGTGGGCACGTCCTCCTGCTGTCCGCCAGCCTGATCTGGCAAAGGCCCATTGCTTTCAGGAGGCACGGCCTGGGGTCCTGGGGGCATCCCTTGGAAGCTGTAGCCATGTTGCCCCTGTCAGAAGACACCACCCCACCCGGGGCAGCACAGCTACCCAGGCCAGCAGCAGCTTCCCTGTTGTGGCCACAAGCATCCCTGAGGAGCTCGGGGTGGAGATGCACAGTGGGAGGGGTGGCCTGAGTGGAAGAGACATGTCCCCACCCAGGTGCCATCTGCCCAGGAACACGTCCGCCACCACGGCTGCATCTGCCCTCTCCTGTGCCCTCGGGTGAGTGGCCTTTTTCCTGCCTGGTGGGGGAGGTGTCTTGTGAAACCTGCCCCACCTGTCCCCAGGCCTGTGGCCCCAGGACCACCGCGGGGGGAGGAAGGGGTCCTGGGCAGAGCCTCTGCAGATCTGATGCAGTGCAATACAGGGGGATCCTGGGCAGGTCCAGTGGCATCCGCTGTCCTCTCTGCATCATTGCAGGGTGGAAGAAAGGGACCAGTTGGGTCCTCTTGACCCCCTAGTTCCACTCTTCTTTCAAGCGACCTTACCCCTCCTCTCCCCTCTCACTGAAACTTCTAGGGAAATGGTTTTGAGATGAATTCCTTATGGAGACCAGCAGGGCTTATACTGAAAATTGCAAAGTAAGCAAATAGTCTGCGCGGCAGAAAAGCATTGAGAAACGCAGACTGCAGTAATTAGCATTGATCCCGAGAAACAAGAGGGCTGGGCAAACCGTGCCACTCTGTCACTCTGGAGTTGTGACGTGCGTTTTGTCCCCATGTTTTCCCAGCTCTTTCTGACTGTACTTGA
Source organism: Dinomys branickii (assembly GCA_004027595.1). Taxonomy (NCBI): domain Eukaryota; kingdom Metazoa; phylum Chordata; class Mammalia; order Rodentia; family Dinomyidae; genus Dinomys; species Dinomys branickii. The sequence continues at coordinate 291,916 of PVLD010000112.1, read as the reverse complement.
GAGACAAAGGTTGGCCCTAAGCTGCTGTCACCTTCACCTGCTGGGCCGTGGTGGGAACCGCTGGGGTCCTGCTTTCTCCAGCCTCTGTGGAGGGAGCGATGCAGAAGTGTCCTTCTCTTATGCCCACCTCTTGCCTGCGGTCACTTGGGCAGGAGCCCGGGCAGACACTGGGATCGTTGCCCCTGACGGCTGCTCCCGGTGTGCTTGCTCAGAAATGAGGAGCTGAATGGAAGCGGACACTGCATACACAAGGCAGAGGGGGGCTCCCTGCCAGAGCTTCTGAGAGTTTGACTTGAAATTTTATGGAGCCTCTTAACCCTCTAGGGAGGTGTCAAGCTACAGATGCTTCAGGTTTCTGCTTTTGAGCAAACTGGGATAGATGTGCAGTATTTATCAGCAAAACTACTGGTGTTTTCGTCTTTAGAAATAACGCTCTGCCAGATGGTGGAAATCAGCGTGGCAGACATAGGACCAGCAGTGGGGAGGGGAGTCGTGGCCACTCCTGACCCCTTTGCTGCCTCGTATCATTGTGATGTGCACGTGAGCTCTTTAGGGTGCGCAGTGGGCTCTCTGTAAGTGGCTGGTGGCAGTGCACTCCATGGGGGACATTGCTCTTAGGCCACTGAGACTGTGTCTGAGGAAGGCTGGGGTTCCATCCAGGCTCATGCACATCTGTGAGAGTCTGGGTTGGGACCCTTGCTTTGTATCTCTTGTAGCATGACCATGACCATGGGTTGTGGTTCCTGTGGTCCAGGTACAGGAGGACTGTGCTGGCATGGGCCCCCAAGAGCAAATCCCCAAAACTCACTGGAAGGAGGCCACTGCCTATCCAGGAGATCCAATAATCTCTGTTCTGCCTCCTCCTCACCCCCAGATCAAAGACACGATGACAGTGGATGCTGGGAGAGCCAACAAGGAGGTAGAAATCCTTCGAAAGCAGTGCAAGGCTCTGTGCCAGGAGCTGAAGGAAGCTCTGCAGGAGACAGACGTGGCCAAGTGCCGGCGGGACTGGGCTTTCCAGGAGCGTGACAAGATCGTGGCTGAGCGCGACAGCATCCGGTATGCGGTACTCCTGGGACACAGTAAGACTGGTTGGGAGGGTCAGAATCATTTGCCATGTGTCTGAGTAAGGTGGCGGGGAGCCAGGTTCCTCCTTTCTCACCCCCTAGCTGAGCTGACCCCCTGGCCTCGCTGCTTAGCTTTGGATTCCTCCATTGCATCTCCTTCTCATCTCCCTGCACTCCAGACATCCTGAGTGGGCCCTGTGTCCAGGTGACACCCCTGGGGACTGGCATGGGCCAGCCTTTATTCTTCGAGGGCTTCCTACAAGAGCACCACATTGCAAATACATTTTTTTTTTTCACTGTATTTGCTACACACCTGCTGTGTGCCAGTGTCTCAGGTCCCTTGAGTGAGGGGACTTGGGAACTGGGGCAGCTTGGGTGGGTGAAACAGGGGTAGGGGATTTGGGGGCTGTAGTGGGACCTTCGGGCACTCAGGGTATGAGGAAGTCTCCCCAGAAAGTGTGGCCTTTGAACTCAACCTGGAAGCATGCATGGGATTTGCCCAGGTGAAGAGGGATAGGCATTGCAAATGGGGGCACCTGTGTGGCATGTGCAGGGCTGGGGGCAGTTAGGGAGGGAGGCTGATGGGTCCCCAGGGCAGCTGATGAGGGCCTAAAATGGGAAACCAAGGGGTCTGAGGATCCTAGGCTGGGCAGAACTGGAAAACCGAGGTGGTGGTATAATAGGTGTCATTGAGGGGATTCTGAGAGGCGCCCTGTAGTTGTTGAGGGTAAAGATCAGTGCCCTGGGGGCTGAGCAGATGGGGATGGGGAACAGCTAGGTGCTCAGTGTGGGGTGCAGGAGACCCCCAAAAGCCCAGTGCTTCCTGTCTGCTCCTGTTCTTACCTGCTCCATGGGTTTCTCAGGATGCAGACCTGAGCTAGGCTCGGATGGAGGTGGGGAGGTTTGGGGTTATGTCTAGGGCTATGCCCTCTGGACACATCCAGTTTGGGAGGTGGATGGTGGAGGTGTTCTGGGCTCTTTTCTCTTGGAGTTCTACCACACTTGCACTCTGCACCTACCCAGAACCCAGGGCTACAGCAATGGGGAGGACCGAGTCCTGGCCGAGGGGGCTCTGGGCCTGTTGCAGTTGGAAGAACGGCTCTAGGGAGCCCTAGGGGTGGGTAGTGAAGAGACATGGGACGGGCACTGGAGCATGAGGTCCCGAACATGTGGGCTGGGCCTTTGCTGCAGAGCGCAGCCCCTACTCCCAGCCTGTGCTAGAATTATCTATGTAAATAGGTCCTGACCCCCAGGCATGTGAAGGGGAAGCAGAGTGAACATTGGTTTTGGGGATATGATCCTGGTGATGGAGGGCCCTCTCCCCTTCCTGCAGGGAGGACTCCCAGGCGTGCCTTCTGGGCCTCTGGGATGAGGCAGGTGCCAGTAAGTATCCTGTAGAGAGCTGCCCAGCTGCTTGCTGCAGACCATGAGCTCCTGTCTCCCTCCAGTTCTGTGCCTCAAGGTGACCTTGCCCTCGACCTTCCCTGCCAGGACACTGTGTGACAACCTGAGGCGGGAGCGCGACCGGGCCGTGAGCGAGCTGGCTGAGGCCCTGCGCAGCCTGGACGACACTCGGAAACAGAAGAATGATGTCAGTCGAGAACTGAAGGAGCTCAAGTAGGTGTGGGCGTGCATTGCAGGGGACGGGCGTGAGCCCGGGATGGGTAGCCGGGAATGCTGGGCGGGTGTCACGCCTGTGTGCAGGCCTTGCCCTTTGCCCCGTCATTCTGGCTCACCCTGTCAGTCTGCAGAGTGAGTCTCAACGCCATCTCCATGCTGATGGTCAATTAGAAATTTTTAGACAACCATAGAAGATAGCTCCAGCCCAGGGGACATCATTCCCTTGGTCACCATTAGCAGCAGACAGTAGAGATTTGGCAAAGCCCAGTCTCCATTATGTAGTCCAGAACCAGATGGGAAAGCAGTGGTTCTGTCTGCTCTGTGACATTTCCTGAGCTGGCAGTGTAGGGCCAGTGAGAAGCTTGTGTGTGCAATGGCAGTGTGCAAGCCTCAGACACACAGTGGCCCCATTCAGAAGGGAGTGGCAGCGTCCCTTTCTCCTCATTCAGTAAAGCCTGCCACAGCCAACAGCTTCACATATTAAAAAGATGTCCAGGTCCCGGGAACTAGAGTGATCTGAGGACATTTTAGGGGTTTAGAGGCAGAGTCACACTCTTCCAGAGACCCATATGGATCTAGCAAGTGATAGAACCTCTTAGAAGGCAGAACCTGGAAACCTCTAGGGCTGGCACACTGCGTCTTGCTTGAGCAAGAGCTGCCTGGAACTTCAGAGCACCCTGGGTTCTGTTTGTTCATCCTACGTGTGTGTACTTCCTCCCTCGACTCACCCTGTTGGAGCACAGGCAGGCCCCTTGCTGGTAGATGGGACGAGTACAATAAGCTTGTGGCTGTGCTGACCTGGGGTGTGCTGGGGCAGCGTCAGCAAAGAGATACTGGAGGTTGAGCAGCCTTCTGGAGGTGGCCAGCAAGAGGCTGGCCAGGCAAAGGTGCAGCCTAGGAGCCTGTCCACTTGGACAGCGCGTCTGTGTGTAGGATCCCCAGCAGTGTGGATGAACTAGACAGGTAGCCTGGACCCAGTTTGACTTTGTTTATTTTATAAATTTATTTTTACGAAAAATTTTTATTCATATTTGTAGTATGTAATAATTTTATTCACTGTGGATAGTTGGTAGATGCACATAACACATCTTAATTCTTTTTGTGTCCCCTTCCTTTCTGCAAAAGATCTACCTCCCTGTTTTCTGTCATCTGTCTTTTATTTTGTTCTCTAGTTTATTTATGCTTTGGGTTTCTCCTATAAGAGAAAGCATGAGACACTTAAGATCGCACGTCTGATTTCTCTCACTAACATTATGGTCACAGGATGTATCAACTGGGCCCAGATTTTAGAAAGAGCGTGAATACATATTACATAGGTAATATGTAAGTCAATCAGGGACTTGGTGAGTGTTTAAGTTACTTTTCGCATTGCTGAGACAAAAAAAATTTGTTGAGGTTCAGTCCATGACTGGCTGGATCCAAGGCAGGGTGGCGTGGCAGAGGGGTGTCACAGAGGAGAAACAGCTTGTGGCAGGCAGAAGGCAGCAAGTGGGAAGGGAGTGAAGCAGCAAGCCATGACAGCACCAGCAGCAAACAAGCAACCAGCAGCAAAGTGGTGATGAAACAGTAAGGGACAAGCAACCACAACAGCCCTTCTTTCTGTTTCTTAGGTTCTGTCCATGCTACCTTCCCTAAGGGAGCTACACCCAGGTTGGGCTTCCCAGTATCCCCTCCCAGAATTATGTCAAATCGTCACTGGACTAATCTAGTAACCACACACCCTGATCACAGCATCACACACGGCATCCCAGTGTCACACGCTTTAGGTCCAGCCACCTCTCCAAAACCCCACCCATGATTGCATAAAGCTTTGTGGGGCCATCTAGACATAAGCCATAACAAATTTCTTTGTGTTTTCCCCTCCTTTACTGTGTCGTCCTCAGAGCTCAGGTTTTAAATTTTTATTTATTTATTTTTTTGTCTCTTTGAGACAGGGTCTCGCTATGTAGTTCAGGCTGGCCTTCAACTCACTTTATAGCCCAGGCCGGCCTCGAACTCTTAGCAGTCCTCCTGCCTCAGCCTCCTGAGTGCTAGGACTACAGGTGTGCACCACCACGCCTGGCAGATTTTTAATTTTGATGAAGTCCAACTTAATTATTTTTTGAGACAGGGTCTTACTATAGCTCAGGCTGGCCTTGAATTTACTATGTGGCCCAGACTGGCCTTAAACTTGCAGTGATCCTCCTCCAGCCTCAGCCTCTGGCTGCTGGGATTACAGGTGTGTGCCTCCACACCCAATTTAAGTCCAGTTTATTGATTTTTTTGAGAACATTTTTCTTTAGTTTTTTTGAGACAGTCTTTTCTGGTCTTGAACTTGCTATGCAGTCCAGACTGGCCTCAAATTTGTGGCAGTCCTGCCTCAGCTTCCTGAGTGCTGGGATTACAGATGTGTGCCACCACACTTGGTGTCTAACACATTTTGAAGGATTGTGTTTATGGCTAAGAACCCCGCATATAGCTTAGATCTATAAGATGTCCTCCTACATTTCCTTCTAAAGTTTTACAGTTTTGTGTTTCACGTTGAAATCTGTGTAACAGCATGCTGTCTGTGAGGTAGAGCTTTGTTTGAGGGGCTTTTTTGTGCCGTGGACATGTAGTTGTCCAGCACCATGGGTGTGCTGAGAACTGTCCTCCTCGTCTTGAATTACTTTTGTACCTTGGTGTCCATGTAGGGCTGTCTTGGGTTCCTCGGTCCATCCTGTGGGTCTGTATGTCCATCTCTGAGAGTATACACAGTCTCCATATGGTGGCTTTATAGTGTGTCTAAAAATCAGCAGGGCGACTCCTACTTCACTTTCAAAAAATGACTTTTGCTTTTCTTCCTTTCCATGTACTTTCCTGTGCATCTAATAAACCAGCCTTGCTGGCATTTTGACCTGAGCTGCATTAAACCTCTACCTAAACTTGAGGAGAAATCCTCTCTTTAAAAAAACAAACAAACAAACAAACAAAGAAACCACCTTGTAAATGACTGTTACTCCGGCAGCCTCGAGCTGACCCTCCGACCTGTCCAGTTGCTGAGGTGGGGGACTGGGCACTGCTACACATCCATGAACAGCCACAAATGGCCACCTTGGTTTGCAGCTGTGATATAGGGTGGGATATTCTGCCTCCAAAAGGGCCAGCACCCCAGCTGTCTGTGTTTACAGGGAGCAGATGGAATCCCAGTTGGAAAAGGAGGCTCGGTTCCGGCAGCTGATGGCCCACAGCTCCCACGACTCCGCCATTGACACGGATTCCATGGAGTGGGAAACAGAAGTTGTGGAGTTTGAAAGGGAGACGGTGAGCTGCTGTGATGGCTTTGCTTCCCTGCCGTCCTGATGGGAAGACTTTGGGGTGGAGAGGACAGCCTTCCAGTGGTGCCCACTTCATACTGCCTGTTTGGGCGGTCAGCTTCCACCCCCAGGGGCAGGAACGAGTCCTTTCCCTGCAGCTGTCCAAGCTGGGCTGCTGCAGGTCGGTGTCTTGGCATGTGGAAGGCAGGGGAAAGAGCAGAGCCAGAGGGGTGCTGATGAGGATGTGGGTCCACAGTGGCTGTCAGGGGTAGATTATAGCCATTCAGGGCTTTCCATCCTGGAGACCGAGCAAGTGGCTCGGGGGACAAGACCCAGATGTGTCTCCTGGTTGATTGGTAATTGTGCTGCCACTGCTGCTGTTTCGACAGGAGGACATTGACTTGAAGGCCCTAGGGTTTGACATGGCAGAAGGTGTGAATGAGCCCTGCTTCCCAGGGGACTGCGGCATATTTGTCACTAAAGTGGACAAAGGAAGCATTGCTGATGGCCGCTTAAGGTAAGACCGAGGACGCCCAGGCCCTGGAGGGGAAGCAGGCCCCTCAGTCCAATGAAGAGCACCCAAGGGAGCCAGCTGGCAATGAAGTGAGCACTCCCAGCCTCTGGGGACCCAGGCTGTCTGGGGCCTCTGCTCCCTGCTCAGGATGTTCCTAAAAGAAGCTTTGTGCCTCTCGATTGCCTCTGAGTCTATTTTTTTTTCTACCTTCCAAGTGCTGTGTTTGTCTGAGTATGAAGGGGCCTCGGCCATACCTGTTGGGACCTAGAACATGTGTCCCTCTTCCATGAGATAGTGATGGCGCTAAAATAACTAATACATGCTGCTGGCTTCTCATGAAGTACTGCTTGGAAGCCTTATTGTAACTTGGTTAATCTTTACAATCCAACTAGGTGATCACCAAGCGATTGCCTCCCTTAAGGTGAGGATCCTGAGACACAGTAGGGCTGGGTCTCATCTCACTGCTGGCAACTGGCAGAGCCAATGTTTGAACCCTGCTGTCCAGCAGCAGCACCTGAAGTACAGCACTGTGTGCTACTGGGAGGGGAAAAGTGTCTGAATGTGGGTGCAGGCACCTGCTCTTTGGCATTGAGGTTCTGAATGGGAGGGGCTAAGGCCACCCATGGGCCCCAGGGGTTGTCTGGGTGCTGACCTGGCTGGGTCCCTTCCTCAGAGTCAACGACTGGCTGCTGAGAATCAACGATGTGGACCTCATCAACAAGGATAAGAAGCAGGCCATCAGAGCTCTACTCAACGGGGAGGGCGCCATCAACATGGTTGTGCGGCGGAGAAAGTCCCTGGGTGGGAAGGTGGTCACGCCCCTCCACATCAACCTCAGTGGACACAAAGGTAGCAGCCTGGGGGATAGTAGGAGCCCCTTCTGGTGCAGAAGGGTTGAGTGTGTCTTCAGGAGCACGTCCTTCCCAGGGAGGTGCCATGGTTGCTGTGTAACACAGAATGTGCGCTTTCCTACCAGGGGGTCATCTGTGTCCTGAGTGTCTGATTCATCAGACCCGGTGTGACTAAGACCCCTGATAGTGGGACCAGGTGGGGTGCGGGGATGCACAGTGTACAGTCTTCAATGATAAAGATGGGGGTGGGTGGCCAGGCAAGGGTCATCCAGTGTCCTTCTATGGTTTATAGACAGTGGCATCAGTCTGGAGACGGGAGTGTATGCTGCGGCGGTGGCACCCGGCAGCCCTGCTGCCAAAGAAGGGACCCTCACCGTGGGAGACAGGATTGTTGCGGTGAGTCTTGAGGATGGAGCCACCCTGCGTGCCACTCCCCAGGCTGTTAGGTTATGTTTGTAATGGTTGAGCAAGAATCATAAGCAGAGATTTCACATTTCCATTGTTCTGGGTGTTGTGCTCTGAAAACATTAAGAATTTTTTTCCTCTCCTGGTGGTGTCAAATTACATATAGAAAATTTCCAGGAAAGAAATAGGATTCATTTATGTTGCTACCATGTAAAGATAACATCTAGTGTTTTTTGTGTTCTTGTACGTGAATGTGTATTAAGGAGAGTTTTTTAGAAAATAAGTTGGCAAGGGCTAGGGATGCAGCTCAGGGGTGGGGCACTTGCTTAGCATGCAAGAGGCCCTGGTTTCCACTCTCAGCACCTTGAAAGGAATGGGGAAGGGAAGGAAAAAGACCAGGCATTTTGTGGTGTTCTGTTCTGTTCTTTCTTTTCTCTTTTTGGAAATGAGGTCTCAATACCCAGCCCAGTGCTCATGCAAATCTCTACACCTATGTAAAGGTTTCTGGGTTTTGTTTGCTTATTAACTACAAATATGGCATTTGCAGTATGCATTCTACATTGTGTTCTTCTTTCCAAATGGGTCTTTGTGCCTTGCGTTTGGCTATGTGATGTACACAGTTTAAATCCTCATGCTCCCAGTGGATACACAGGCTGTTTTCAGAGTCTGCTATCATGAACAGTCCCACAGTGAACTTTGCCTGTGGGCACAGCCGGTCTGGGACACCTAACGGTGTCTCAGGTGAGGAAATCCCTACAGACACGGAAGTGGCTAAAGTCATAGGGTAGCTGTCCAAGCTGCTTAGCTAGTCCCTCCGCTGGACAACCAGGGCATCTTTGCCTTGACAAGCAGCCACTGGTACCTCCTTCTGTAGTCACACAGGAGTGTTCCACAGGGTAACCACTGGGCCAGGCCATTGCTGGGGGTTCACAGCCTTCCCAGTCCTCCCACACTGCATTGGGGAGCTCATAGCTTTGCTGTTCTGCTACTCTTCAGATTTGTGGGGAGCTAGAGCTTAAAGCAGCATGTCCCCCCTGAGAATATGAAAGAATGATGAGGGGAAAAAAAAACTGAATTTGTCACTGCAAGCTAATAACTCTGTAGCTTTCCTCTCACTTTGAAACAATTAATTGATTCACAGGAAGTTGCCAAGCTAGTATAGGGAGCGCCTGTGTATAGTTCTGCATGGTTTTTTCCACATGTGATTGTGTGTAATCACAGACATAACCGGACACAGAACTGCCCTGTTGCTGTCGAGTCCCCTTACAGTCCTGTCTCCTTGTAATCACACCTCTCTGCGCCCCGCTGGCCCGAACACCTCTGGCTCCTAATTTGTTCTCTATTATTCTGTCACTTGGCAAGTGTCATGTACATGGGACCCACAGGTGTGACTTGGAGGTGACTCACAGAGCCTCGTGCCTGTTGATCGTCCAGGTGGCTGTGTGTGCCCACTCTGTGTTCCTTATCGTGACTGAGCCATGCCCTGTGGCTCAGTAGCCATTCACGTTGTATTGTACACATACTGGTAGCAAAGTACGTGTCTTCGAGGGATGGGAACAGGGATCTGGGCTGGGGATGGAGAGATTGTTGAGTCTTAATGAGTAACAGCTGGGCTTCATTTCATGGGCGCTTTCCTGTTCACAGGGCCTTGCCTCACAGCCAGATCTCTGGCTTCGTGTCCTACATTCTTGCTGTATCCTATCAGAAGGAGCAGGGTTGGGGGTTCTGAGCTGGGGCCCATGTGGTATGGCAGCAGGGTGCTTCCCAGGCATCCCCAGAGTCCTGGTCCAGAAGACAGGTTCCTCGTAGATGATGAGAGGCTGGCTTCCCTGATGCCAAAGCCATGTCTGACTCCAGGCCTTGCTGGAGGGGGGCTTTCTCCCTGACCTGGCATCTTACAGCCCCCGAGGATGGCAGGTGGGCTGAGCCCTGCCCTGGCAGCCTAAGTCACCCAGAGGTGGTCACCCTGTGGTGGTCTGACTGGCTGTCTGTCTGGCCTTAGATCAATGGCATTGCACTGGACAACAAGTCTCTGAACGAATGTGAATCCCTGCTGCGCAGCTGCCAGGGCTCCTTGACACTCTCCCTCCTGAAGGTAAGGACCGCACTTACTCTGCCCTCCCAGCCCCATATACTTGGCTGCTGCTCAGGGCCACTAGGGCCCTTGAGTAAAAGGTACCAGTTTACAAAATTCAGGGACTACATGAAGTCTGACTGGCTCCTGGCTGGCTCCTGGCTGGAAAACACAAACAGCCAAAAAAAAAGAGGCAGTGTTGGAGACAGTTGTGTGTATGTGCGCTTTTCCTTCCTTCCTTCCTTCCTCCCTCCCTCCCTCCCTCCCTCATTTCACTGTGCAGTTCAGGCTGGCCTTGAACTCACTTTGTAACACAGGCTGGCCTCAAACTCACAGTGATCCTCTTGCCTCAGTCTCCTTCCTGAGTGCTGGGATTTCAGACAAGATTGGGCGTGTTCAGGGTGGTATGGCCATAGACAGTGCTGGGATTTCAAACGTGTGTCACACCAGGCAAATTGTGTGCGTTTGCATGTGGACTGGATGATTAGATGATTTTAAAGGATCATTAGTCTCCTTCAGTCTGGTGGTAGCGTTGGGGTGGTACAGGAGAATGACCCTGTTTGTGGAGGTATGTGCTAAAGTTGATAGGGTACAATATGAAGATATTAGTGACTCACTTTCTGTCACTCTATGGTATCCATATTGATAATAAAGACAACTTGAATCCAGTTAGTGAGCTTATGGACATTCATTACACTTTCCTATCAACTTTCCTTTTTTAAAGATAAAAGAACCAAAACATATTAGCAAACATACAGACATAAATAAAACAACATAGAAAAACAATAAAAGCAATACAGAATTTGAGACAAGATGATAGGAGATTAACAATGGTTGTTGTATTATATATTGTTATCTTCAAATTGGTTACTCAGATAAACAAATATAGGCCTGTAAGATTGATCAAACAATTAAACATTAACCATTCCTTTCAATAATGCAGTAGAAATTAGTAGTATAATTATCTTAGCTATCTTGTGTGTGTGTGTGTGTATATATATATATATATATATATTCATATTTTTCCTTTCTTTCTCTCTTTCTCTCTTTTTCCCTCACCCAAGTAATTCTTTCCTTTTGAACAGTTTCTTTCCCTTTCACAATATCTATTGTCCCTTTAGATTTTATTTACTCTTTCAGGTTCTTACACTACAGAGACAATACAATGTTTACACGTATGGGTCTGATTTATTTCACTTATGAGTATGTTCTCTAGGTGCGTCCACTTACCTATAAAAGCCTCGAGTTTATCTTTCTGTATAGTTGAGTAATACTCTATTATATAAAAGTACATCTTTTTTATCCATTCCTCCGTTGGTAGGTGTTTGAGTTGTTTCCATAATTTAGCTATTACAAATTGTGCTGCAGTAGATGGGTGCACATATATCGCTGTGATATGATGTTTTTAGTTCTTCAGGAAAAAATATCCCAAAGGGTAATAGCTGGGTTGAATAGGACCTCTAATCCGACTTTACTGAGGAATCTCCAGACTGATCTCCCAGTGGTTGCATCAGTCTACACTCCCAGCAGTGAACAAGGGTTCATTTCTCCCTACCAGCATTTGTTATTGGTTGATTTTCTGATGTCCTATCAACTTTTCATTGAAAAGATTATTAATAGAAAGTTGGAAAAAAAAATAGGTCTAGTTCATTTCATTAAGAGGTGTTTTCCAAGTTAAGTAATTATTTTTAAATCAGTAGACTTTCTCGAGGTGCTGTTTTAGGTTTGCAGCACAGCAGGGTTGGTACAGAGTCCTCCCAGGCTCCGTCCACCAGCACCCCCTCCGCCCCACACCTCCCCTGTTGACATCTGGTGTGTGTGTGTGGTACAGTTGTCACAGTCAGTGGGCCACCACTGGTGCCTCACTGGCAACTAATATGTAGTTTACCCAAGGCTCACTCTCGGTGTTGTGTACTCTTTGGGTTTTGACAGAAGTACACTAGCAGGCACCCACTGTTACACTGTCGCAGGATGGTTTCACTGTCCTAAGAACCCGCTGTGTTCTGCCCGCTTGTCGTGCCTGCTCTGTAGGCCCCTGATGGCCACTGATCCTTTGCTTGTCCTCGAGCTTTTGCCTATCCCAGGACATCATGTGGCTGTGGGCACGCAGTGTGCAGCCTTTGCAAGTGGGTTTCCTCAGCCCCATGCCTGTAAGCATCCTCTGACTCTCTGTGGCTGGACAGCTCATTCTTTAGGGCCCTGATTAATATCTACAGCCTGGGTGTACCACAGGACATTTATTTTAATGCTTGACATTGTGCTGGTGTCTGCAGAAAAGTGCTCAGAGTTGAGGGGATCCTGTTGCTCTGTTGAGAGCTCAAAGTGGTCAGGCTTATGAGAAGACCTCACATTAGGGATGGGTACACACGTGTGTGTGCCTGTGTGTTTCTGTCTGTTCGCTGTTTGAGGGGGTTGGGGTCCTCCCTGTCCATTATTCTACTGTGGGGATAGTTTCTGGTGACATCACCACATCCTGTCCCCTGACCCTCTCTTTCTCACCTCTCTGCTATTCCTGCTTAGGTGTTCCCACAGAGCGCCTCGTGGAGCGGCCAGAACATCTTTGAAAACATCAAAGACTCTGATAAGATGGTAAGTTTTCGAACCCACGGCCCGGAGGTCCAAGCTCATAATAAGAGGAATTTGGTGCAGCACAATAACTCCACGCAGACGGAGATCTTCTACGAGGACCACCCGGAAGATAGGAAGGAGCTGAGCCCTCCTGGAGGCAGCAGCTCCTTTCTACACAAGCCATTTCTGGGGGACCCCTTTCCAGTCTCCCCCCAGGCCTGTCCCAGTGCCTCTGAGCGCAGCCTCAACTCCTTCCGCTCTGACACCTCTGGGGAACGTGGCTATGGGCTGGTGGATGTGCGGAGCCGGCAGCCGCTGCTGCCCTTTGAGACTGAGGGGGGCCCCTGTGGGACAGTGGAGGCCCCCCTGGACAAGGTGGACTCTGAGGGCTCCAACAGTGGTGGGACCTGGCCCAAGGCTGTGCCTGGCTCTGTGGCAGGGCCAGAGAAGCTCTCCATTTATAAGAAGCCAAAGCAAAGAAAATCCATCTTTGACCCGAACACTTTTAAATGCCCCCAGACGCCCCCCAAAATTGACTATGTGCTCCCAGGCCCTGGGCCTGCCCACTCCCCACAGCCCTCCAAGAGGGTGGGGCCTCTGACCCCCCCGAAGCCCCCCAAGAGGAGTGACTCTATCAAGTTCCAGCACAGGCTGGAAACCAGTTCTGAATCTGAGGCAACTTTGGTGGGCAGCTCCCCATCCACCAGCCCCCCGACTGCCCCACTGCCCAGCCTGGATTCGAGGGACCCCATGCATGCATCGCCCCCTCGCAAGGCCCGGGTCCGCATCGCCTCCAGCTACTACCCTGAAGGGGATGGGGACGCCTCCTGCCTGCCCGCCAAGAAGTCCTGTGATGAGGACCTCACCTCCCAGAAGGTGGATGAGCTGGGGCAGAAGCGGCGCCGTCCAAAGTCCGCTCCCAGTTGTCGGCCCAAGCTGGCTCCGGTAGTGATTCCCGCTCAGTTCCTGGAGGTAGAGCGCAGCCTTGGGTGGGGGCGGGGAAGCTGGCCATGGGCCTGCTGCTGGGTAGGCCTGCACTGGTGTCCCTGGGCTGCTGCGGGCCTGGCTGCTTTGCCGTTGCTCTTGGTGGGGCGGCAGGTGGTTTCCAGCAGGAAGCAGCCCTGCCAGGAGGTGGGCAGGTGTTGGGGTACCCAGCAGTGGCAAAGTGACACTGGGGAGACCCTGTTCTTAGGCGTGGCCTTAGGCTTACATTTGCAACAAGACCTTGAAGTTGTACAACAGAACCACGGGACATGGACTGGCCCTGAGGGGTTTGCAGAGTTGGGTGGCACACGGGAGGGAGTTAGCTGATGACAAGGTGGCCTGATGGTCTCTGTGTGCTGTTGCTGGTTCCAGAGGGAGGCATCTCTGGGAGCCAGGACTCTGGCAGGCACTGGCACACACTACTCACAGTGGATACTGCAAGTTGTGCAGCTTTATGGAATCAATGCATTGTAATTAAAAGATAGTCTAGCTGCCGGTGCTGCTACATGCCTGTAATCTCAGCACTCTGGGAGGCTGAGGCAGGAGGACCACAAGATCAAGCCCAGCCTGGGCAAGTTAGCAAGACCCTGTCTCAAAAGAGAAACTAAAAAAAGGGATGGGGATGTAGCTCAGTGCATAGGCCCTAGGTTTAATTCTTAATACTGAAAACAAAACTAAAAAAGGGTCAAGGTTGTCTTCTGGGATTGTCTTCTGAAGGGTTTGTGTGGGAGGCCCCTCCCTTTGGAGTGTGCAAGGCGATCTGAATGAGCAGTGACCTCTTTCCTGCTCTGCGTGTCTTGTGCCCAAATGGGAGGAGCTCGTACATGGGGGACAGCGGGTGATTTACGGATGGACCTGAGCAGCTCACTCTTTTCAGCAGCCTCCCGTATCTTTGCTTCTGCAGGAGCACAAGTGTGTCCCCACCAGTGGAGAGCTGTCCCCAGAGGCCCAGGAGTGGTCGCCTCACTCACCAGGGCATTCCAACCGGCAGGGCAACTCCCCATTCTACCCCAGCAGACCTTCTGTGGGTGAGTCGGTGGATGGGGGCTGGAGGGGGTGGTGTGGAGCCACAGGGTGGCCTGGTCACTGGGGAGAGAGCACAAGTTGCTGCCCTACCTGGGGTGTCAGACTAGCATCCATCCGTGCCACATGGTGGCTTATGAAGTGCTCCCCCCAGCAGCGTGGGTGGCAGGCGGAATCAGGAGAGCTCTGCTGTTCTATGGAGCGGGGAAAGGCAGGTAGCAGAGCCACATAGATACTGGTAGTTAAAACTAGTCTTCCTCTAGGGTCTTTTTCACCAAAGAAAGTGGCTGCCACCTGTTGTGGGAGAGGGGTTGCGTTAGTCCAGGGCTGCCTGGGTGCTTTGGGGCCCTTGGTCTTACCAGGCCATTTCCAGGCACTGTTCCCCGGAACGTGACCCCCAGCACCACTGTGAACTCCATCCTTCGGAACCCCATCTACACTGTGCGCAGCCACAGGCTGGGCCCCTGCAGCTCTCCACCTGTGCCACGAGACGTTGGCCCCCAGAATCTGCCTCCCAGGTATGCTAAGCACCCTGTGCTTCCCTGTACCCCAACTTTCCAGCCCCAGACAGGGAGCCCCAGTGAGGGATCAGAGGGATCTATGGGCAGGAGGCTCCCTCAGATCTGGGAAGAGATGGGGTAGAACAGTGCAGGGACCCCAGGATGCTCTGAGTTTACCATTGTACAGCTTTGAGACTCCTGTCCCAGGCCCTGTCCCACACCGTCTCCTCTCAGGACACAGAGGCTTCTGAGCTAAGTCCTGTTTCACTTTTTCTGCTATAGCGATGAAGCTGTGAGACTTCAAAGGAATTGGGTTGAAGACTTTGCTTTCAGGGACCATTTCTGTAGTTGGTATTAGAAGAGTTTCTGTGATCTTATAGAACACTGATAAATTTTATTAAAAAAGAAACTTGAAATTAAACAGTGAGTAAGTGGGTTCAAGGTCACTCTCATGTATTCATCTGACAGGTTTTTTTTTTGTTGTTAAGCATCTACTATGTGTCAAGGACTGTTCTAGTTCCAAGGGGTGACCTTGATGAACTAAAAAGACAGCTTTCTGCTGTGGGAGTGCTCTGTTGAAGAGGCAGACAGAAATGCAGAGTATGTCAGATGGTAGCAAATGGGCCTGAGAGCTGACAGCCAGCCAGGAGACTGGGTGATCAGGGAGGGCGCTGTGGCAGAGGGCACCTGCTGTGGCCAGAAGAATGAATAAGGTCACCCATACAAAACTTCAAAGCTTCCAGGTCCTGGGGCCTGGCCACCTGGGCATGGTGAGGTGGGAGCTTGGCAAAGGGGCTGCCAGTCACAGTGCACAGACCTTGTAGGACCTGCAACCCAATGGAATTGGGTTTCATTCCGAGTGCAGCAGAGATGCAGAGCAGTGGGATGTCAGCAGGGAAGAGACATGGTCTCATGACAGCTAGAAAAGAGCTTGTTGGGACCTGACCCTAGGCCAGCCTGACATGGTGACTCCGAACTCTGCCTGCTGCCCTCTGATGTCCTAGGCGCTCTGTCCTAGGCCCACACTCCCCTCTCCAAGGTCCCTGGTGCCTGTACAGCCCCTCCCTGCCCACTGGCTGTAAAGTTCGTTTTCCCTATAGTGTCTGTTCCTCCCAGCAAGCCATATCCCCACCCTGCTGCAGAAGTGGGAGTGACTGTGACCCTTGCTGCCCTTGTGTGTGGCTGGTGAGATGCCAACTCTGAGAAGTGGACAGGGGCATTCTGGGGGCTCCTGGGTCTCCTGGTTCAGGCAGGCCCAGGCCCTGCATTTCTCCCCAGGGGCCACATTGGGTCTTGTTCTTCCTCTCACCCCTCTGGTTTTCTTGAAGCGTCCAGCACCAGGGACGCCTGAGCCTGGACCTGAGCTACAGGGCCTGCGGCGACTGCTCTGAAATGAGAGCCTCCCATGGGTCCAACTCGCTGCCCTCCAGTGCCCGCCTCGGTAACTGTGCCGTCAGACCCTGCGTGGGAGCGGGCACCTGATGCCCATGGCTCCTCCCCTCTGGGGCTGGGTTGGTGTCTGGTGGGGGTGGGGGTGGGGCCTGCCGCTTTCTCCACACTCAAAGCCATTGCCCTTACCCATAGTCTCCACAGTGGCCACAGGCTGCGTAGGGGCCTGTCCTTGTCCCTGAGCTTGCCAGTTGCCCTGGTGTATTTTGCATGGCTGTTCACTTAGGCAGATGGAAGCCCAGTTGAGTCTTACATTGTCCCACTTAGGCAGATGGAAGCCCAGTTGAGTCTTACGTTGTCCTTGCGGTGACCCTTTGGTGCTAGGGGAGAAGAGGAGTGATTTGTGCCCCATAGGTCACTGCTTGGGCTTTGGGCTAGACATGGGACTTGTGTGATCTTGGTCTGGAGCAGCCCGGTTCCTTCCAACACTAGAGACCATGCATCTGTCCCCATCTTGGCCCTGGCATGGCCTGCAGGACCCAGCCTTGTGTGTCACCATCCAGGCCTTGGGTGGCTGTGGGGAGATTGTCATAAGGCCTCACGTCCTGTCTCCTTATGGCACCATAGGCTCCTCCAGTAACTTGCAGTTCAAGGCAGAACGCATCAAGATCCCGTTGACACCGAGGTACCCCCGCTCAGTCATGGGCTCTGACAGAGGTGAGGACTCCTGGACAGGCCCCTGCTGCTTGCCGTGCTCTGTCCCTTGGCTTTATATGGGGTGTCGGGCACAGCTTCTAGATTGCTGGTCTGCTTGGCCAGCCAGTGAAGGGCATGAGCCCAGCCTCAGGCCTCAGGCCTGGTGCTGTGGGCATGGACTGCAGCGTGGAGCTGGGCAGCTGATCCAAGGCTTTGCCGTGCCATCGGGACTTGGGCACACGGCCAGATGTCAGCTTGCAGCTGCATCTCCCCTCCTCTCCCCCAGGTTCCTTGTCACATTCCGAGTGCAGCACCCCTCCACAGTCTCCCCTGAACATCGACAGCCTGCCCTTGTGCAGCCAGCCCCAGACCTCAGCCTCCACGTTGCCCAGAATCGCCGTGAACGCCACATCCCATGGAGAGCGGAGAAAGGACAGGTGAGTGGGCTTGGGCATCAGTGGCCTAGGCAATGTATGGGTGGTAGGTGAGGGTGAGGGGCTGGCTTGCTGGTAGAAGTGGCAGGAATGGAATGGGGAGCCCTGCTGTGATTTGATCAGGGCCTGGCCACTCTAGGTTGGGTCACCTGGCAGTCTCTGGTGTCTTGGCCCAGGGTGTTACTTGTATGTCCCATGGGGCATTCGATACAGGAGGGGAAGACGTGGTGGCAGCCACATAAGGTCACCGCTTTAAACTTCTCAGCTCCACATTTCCATGCTGTGTGTATTGAGCTGTGGAAGCCTCACTGTCCCCCTCTCTTTCTGTGATTAGTCCGTGTCATGCCGAGGAACCTGGGTCTAAATGCAGCAGTAATCACTCTGCTCACATGGTCAGCTACTGGCCTAGCTTAATAGCATCAGAACTCACTCCAACCCTTTTTGTCCCCTATTAGCTGCATTTCCTGGTTCTTTGCCCAGTCCCCCAGAACTTTTCACAGTGACGTGCAGCACACATAATAAAATGAAACCTTTGTACAGCATGAAAGCACAGTTTAGCCATTGGATGGTTTCTGTCTAAGTGCAGGCCCATCTGTACGTGGGCTTTAGCTTAATTGCAGGCGTGGTATCCAGAGGCATCTCCTCTGCTCAGTCCGCACTCCTGTCCCCAACGCACACTGTACATGAGTCATACCCCTCTCCTTCTCCTCTTTTTCTTTTTTTGAAGTGGGGCCTCACTGAGTTGCCCAGGTTGGCTTTGTCTCCTGCTCCTGCCTCAGCCTCTCGAGTAGCTGGGGTCATAGGTGTACACCACTGTCCTTGGCTCTCTTTCCTCAGCATGGAACTTACTAGAGCATATTTATATGTAAAGGTTCCATCCAGATCTTGAAAGTCTGAACTTGTAAATCAGCGAAGTCAACAGATATTAACCCAAGAGACCTGAGGTGGGCAGAAATTACCTAAGCCCAGGGCCTGGCCTGGGGAGCTGGCACAATCCTTAGAGAATGTTCGAGAGTTTGCTGTGCAGTGCATTCAGGAGCCTGGGGGTGGGGGTTCTGTTGACTCCAGCTCTGACCTTCACTGAGAGACCAAGACCTTCCCCAGATGCAGTGCGTCTTTGTTGTAGAAAGGGCCTTGTCATCAAGGGCGGGGGATGCCAGGCCCTTCGTTCCTCTGAGGTGCTTGTGGTGTGATTAGAGAGGAAACTGAGTGTGTGTGACCTCCCTGAGCAGCAGTTCACTCACTAAAGATTGTCCCTGCTTCCCTGTGTCTGAGGTTCGCTGTCATAGAGTCATTATGGGAAATTTATAAAGCTGGAAAAGTAGGAAGAAGGACAAAAAAGTCAAATATAGTCTGTCCAACCAAAGATCCAATTGCTATTTACCTTTTGACCAGTATATAGTGCTTATTTTTCATGCATGTTTTAATGTTTGTATCACTTTATTCGGTCATCGCATCTCCTTAAACATTATTTCTTCAGTGACTTGTAATATATTTTATCCACCTGGCTTATAAAATAGTTTTGTTCTTTTAGGGAAACTTCTGTGTGTAGCATAAGAAACTCAAACCATTCAGATTAAAAAGTAAAGATCACCCCAAACCATCTCATTAAGAGTTGCCACTGTGCGTATGTTTGGGTTCTCCATAGAGAAGTCTGTGTACCCAGACACAAATGCAGGTGCAGTTTCCATGAAGGAAGCTATTCTCTGGTGCTGTGGCGTGCCTTCTGTGTCTCCCTGTGTCTGTAAACTCAGTTTATGGGGCCATTTCAAGAGGCTTCGTGGCTATTGTTGTGACTTGGTTGCCTGTGCCTTTATTGAGGTGGATGCACGCGTGGGGGCAGAGCAGGGCCTAGTGCTGCCTGCTGCTGTAGGGTGACAGTGGGGAGGTGGGTTCCTCTCCATCATCTAGGTTGGGTGTGAGGATGGCATGGGGGGTTTCCGCCCAGGGATCTTCCAGCTTGAAGCCACCTGGGGCTGTGATGCATGGTGAGTCACAGATGTGACCTTGGGTGGGTGCAGGCTGGCACAGAGCCCTGAGACCTGGTTGGGGGAGACTTGGAGAGGGGTGGGGTTGGGATTACCTTGGAGGGTGGGAAGAACAGGACAGTTTCTGTCTCTGCTGTTCTAAGAGGGCTGGTTTGAGACCTGGGCTGAGGCCTGCTGAACCCATGACCCCCTCTGCCTCTGGGGGCGGGGTGAGTGATTCGGGTGTCTCCCCACCATGCTGCTTGTCCCTCACTGCCTGGATCCCTCTACGGGCTCCAGAGGGGACCTGAGGGATGGTCACCAGGCTGGCTCCTTCTCTCAGTCTCTGAGACTTCCTCCTCCATGCCCTGGATGGAAGAGGCCAGAAAGGGTAAACTCCAGCCCTGGGTGAGGCTTGGTGTCACTGGCTGCCCTCTCTGTCAGTGATAGGTGCCTGGATTGTCTTCCTCTTCTGAGTTGTCCCTTTCTCCTTTCTAACTTTCCGGCCATCCAGATGTCTCTTCCGCCACAGATCTCTTCTGAGGCTGCCCATGGCCACCAGGCCCAGGTCCTCCTCCCTGAGGAGTCTGAGGTTGGCCCGACAGGAGGCTCCCTGGAGCCCCTGCCCCTCGTGCCCTTGGGCACAGTGCACAGCAAGTGCATGGTCACAGCCTTGCTCCGTGCCTCCCCATGCCCTACTTCTCATGGCTTGGGTTTGCGACAGCTTCATTTCCATGGTCAGTCTGCGTCATCCCATGCAGCCTGTAAACATAACTTATAGCATCTCTTCTGGAGCCAGTGTCACCCCAGAAGCCATCTTTTTCCTGTGAGGACATCTCACGAACCCTCCCTGCGGTTTGCATGTTCGGAAGCAGATCCTCTCATATGTGTGTCCTTTTTCCCTGTGTGTATCCGGTGCTCACCATTCCCTTGGGCCATTCCCTGTCTTAGGGCTCAGCATCTCCTGTCCATTCGGGGGCGCTGTGTTTGTGGTGCATGGAGTCTCGGGAATGTGTGTCCTTTCTCACACACAAGCCAGTTCATTGTGTCCCCGTGTCCCCATTTGGCTGGGTCATCTGGGAGCACCTGGCTCCGGGGCTCTCTCTGCACCCGATGGCATGATGACTTCAGACTCCTCTCCACCTTGCCTCTGACCTGAGTCCCAAAGCCTTTGGCTCTTTCCCCAGGCCTTACGTGGAGGAGCCACGTCATGTGAAGGTGCAGAAGGGCTCGGAGCCACTAGGCATCTCCATTGTGAGTGGGGAAAAGGGCGGCATCTATGTCTCCAAGGTGACCCCAGGGAGCATTGCCCACCAGGCCGGCCTTGAGTACGGGGACCAGTTACTCGAGGTAAGAGGGAGTAGCCCTCTTCTTTCGTTCCTTCCTCCTGCCCTAAAACAGCGGCTGCCAATCTGCATCCCCAGCCCAGCCCCTGCCCTGTCACCGAGCCTGCCCTGGTGTCTCCCCAGTTCAATGGCATAAACCTGCGGAGTGCCACGGAGCAGCAGGCCCGACTCATCATTGGGCAGCAGTGCGACACCATCACCATCCTGACCCAGTATAACCCACACATGCATCAGCTTAGCAGCCACTCCCGCTCCAGGTGAGCGCTGGGCGGCCAGGGCCCTTGGGCTGGGTGAAGAAGGGGTGGATGTGTCGATGGGAGATGCCAGCTTCAGGTTCTGTGGATGCTGCTGCTAGCAAGAGGAGTCAATCAGCCTAGGGGTTTGGGGACTAGACACAGGGAAAGGACCTCTTCTCCCAAAATAAGATGTGGAAGCAGATGGTTGTGGCCCGTGCTTGTGAGGAGCCGAGGCTGTGGGTGGGATTCTCACACACTGGTCACCTGCTGTGCCCTTGTGCTGTGTGGGTCGCAGGGTAAAGGACTTCAGGGCCTTTGTGCTCTGCAGGGCCACATCTGTGACTCAGCAGGAGTGATAGGGTGCAGACGCCGAGGAAAAGGGCCAGTGACTTCACCCATCCCTTGGGCTGCACACTGGGGAGAAGGACCCCTGAGCTGAGAACAGACAGCTGTCATGAGTCTGAGCTCCTGGTGTGCCTGCTCCTCCAGGGCTCAGGGCACAGACCTGGTGCCCTGTTTGCATTTCCAGCCCAACTCTGTGGGCATCACAGGGGGAGGGGCTCCCTCCAGGTAGCTCTGTGCTTCTCTTTATCCCTCCTGTCTTCTGTCCCCAGCTCCCACCTGGACCCTGCTGGAGCTCACTCCACTAACCAGGGCAGTGGTACCACCACCCCAGAACATCCCTCTGTCATTGACCCGCTGATGGAACAAGACGAGGGCCCTGGCACGCCCCCAGCCAAGCAGAGCACCCCCAGCGCCAGGTCAGCAGATGCGTGCAGTGGGGCCCCGGTTGGTGCACCGAGAGTATCTCTGTAGGCCTTGGGTGCTAGGCGGCCAGGCTCACCCTGGGCTACAGACTACACCCCAGGTCTCTTTCCCTCCCTCTTCCCTTTCTCATTTTCTTTCTGCCTGGCATGTCACCCTCCTTCTGTCTTCTCTTCTTCTAATTCACTCTGCCGATTCTGTCCCCAGACACCATCCCAGGTCATCCGTAGCCAGGCCCTGAGCTCTGACCACCGGCAGCAGTGCTGCCCTCAGGCAGGTGACACAGTGCTGTGAGAGGTGCTGCCTGCCGCTGTGGAGCCGTGAGGTGGGAAGCGGTGACAGATGGGGTGAGCAGGAGTAGGCCCTGCGGAGAAGCCCCAGGGAGGAAGCAGCAGCAGGAGGATGCGAGGTTCTCATGGACTCTGCGTGTGCATCAGCCTGGCCTGGGGCTGGAGGGACCAGCAGAGGGCTACCCTTGCCAGGGTGTGACAGTTGTTCTCCATCCTGCAGTGGGCTACTTCCCTGTAAAGCATTGAAGGAGGCTGGCTCAGTGCAGGATCAGCCCCAGTAGCACTTCCTGGAGCAGAATTTTAAACACAGGCTGGCTGGAGGTATCCTTCACCAGTCCTCACCTTCCCGAACTGTTCTGAAGTTCTAGGCCACTCTGGTGAGTTGGCACAGGCTGTGTGCATGTGCCACTCAGGCCATTGCTGAACCAGTGCTCCTGTGTGGGGGGTTAAGGCCACTGGACTGCTCCTAAGGCAGAAGCAAGGCAGACAGTGTGTCTGAGTGGCAGAGGCACCAATAGCAGGGCAGGGCAGCAACAGCAGGGTTGGAAATGGGGTGTTGGTTTCAGCCCAGTCCCCAGATGGCTCCGTGACCTGGCCTCCTGCTTTCACTATGCTGCACCTCAGCCTCCTACATGTGTGCTCAATCGGTGGGGCGAGAGCCACAACGAGATCCCTGGTGGCTCTCTTGAGTCTAGGGCCTGGGACCTCTGCGGGACAGGCTTGGGCAGTGGTGACAGACCTTTCAGAGATCGAGTGCCTAAACTGCAACCCCAAGTCCACTTATTTATCGTAAAGTTCCAGCACTGCAATTAAACTTGTATGCTGAGGTTTTACCTTAGAAAAAACAATCATATGTTGATATCTTTAATCTTACAAGAAAAACACCATAACAGAACTTTCAATAATACGAACAGCTTTTTGTTGAAAGGCACTGCATTTGGCGCGCCTCTGCGCAGTTAATGTGACCCTCGCTCTTGTGCGCATCCCGACGATGTGTCAAACCTTGGCTGATATGTCATTAGTTTGAGAGCAACACGTGCAGCACACAAGCCATCTATTATTCTCTTTCTTGTATCAGACTTGCTATGACTCAAAGCTGAAAACGGCTGCTCACAACAGAAGATGATCCAAACAAAGAAGAAAAGCAATCCCAAGTGCTTTCACTGACTCACAATTACATGTGGCAGAGAATCCCGCACTGTGAGGGTTTCATTCTCAGAGCTCCCAGCTGGGCCCGCCTCCGTCATGCCCTCACACTCCACTTTCTCAATTGGCGAATGCTCCTCTCGGAATTCGTTTTTTCCAGATAGAGCTTTCTGCAAATTCCACTAGTTCCACTTTCAGATTTCCGAAGTCAAAGCAGTGTGAGCAGGAGAGATTAAGTTCTTCAAATTTGGAGGAAAAAGAAAACACAGGGTCGTGTCCATCTTATGGAACTGTAAAATCTGTTATTAAAATTCTCTTGTAGCTGCTACATGCAAAAAGTTCCATGTGGATCTCCTGATGGCTTTTAGGATCGCCTGCAGATACAGACATTTCAAAATGCATTTTTAGACTTAGAAAACGTTTCAGCTGCCCACTGTTAAGGTCTGGGGCAACTTGGCTCGTGTTCCAATAGAGAGGACTGGGCTGCAGCCACCCATTGCTGGGTTCAGGCTGCCCTCCCCTTCTTTCTTGTCATCCTCCTCTTCTTCCTCTTCCTCTTCCTCCTCTTCCTCTTCCTCTTCCCTTTTTTCCTCCTGCTCCTCCTCCGGTGTGACTTGGAACTGTTTTCCTTCCCAAAAGGACGGTGGGAGATGCCAACAAGAAGCCCCCAGAGCCCCGTGTTGTCTTCATCAAAAAGTCCCAGGTGGAACTTGGTGTGCATTTGTGTGGTGGGAACCTGCACGGCGTGTTTGTGGCCGAGGTGGAGGATGACAGCCCCGCCAAGGGTCCTGACGGCCTCATGCCAGGGGATCTCATCCTTGAGGTGAGTTCTGTGGTGCAGCAGGCTGGACTGCTTCCGCTGGCACTTGGGCCCACGCTGTCCAGGGGACATAGGAGATGGAGGGCCACAGCCCCCCTCTCTCGGTGACCAGCAGTACTACTGTTCATTATTGAAAATCTGGGAGGGCAGCGGGCCGCGGGGCAGCCATCAAGGGAACTTGAGGACACAGCCTGGCCTGGCAACCAGAAGGAAGCCCCCTCAGGCTGGCGGGAGGGTGTGGTGGTCTGCTCTTGTGGGTGTCCTGGTTCACAGGAGAGGTAGACAGCAAAGGTGCAGTTAATAAGCAAGAGGGAGGGCCATACTCTGAGCAGCTCCTGCTTGCTGGGGACCCACACAGGCATTTTCCGGGGAGAAGCTGTTAAAGCAGAGTAGCCATGGGGCAGGGAATATAGTAGCTGGGACACGGTGTTCAGAACTCGGTGGGGTGGGGTGTGGGGCTGGACTGTCCTCAGATTGGGGGATGTGGCCTCTCCAGCTGATGCCTGAGCTGCCCCTGGTTACTGCTCTTCTCACTCCCGTGCTGTCCCCTGCAGTATGGCAGTCTGGATGTGCGCAGTAAGACGGTGGAGGAGGTCTACGTGGAGATGCTGAAGCCCAAGGACATCAGCCGTCTGAAGGTGCAGCACCGCCCAGAGGACTTCGCCAGGATCAAAGGCCTGCCTGGCGACGGCTTCTACATCAGGTTCTGGGAAAGGGCTCTGGGTAGATGCTGCCTTGGTGAATGGAAGTCTGTGTTTCTTGTCCCCCAGGCTGGGGCTGTGACCACCGATACTTATGCCCGCTGCTTGGGCTTCCTCTTCAGGGTTCAGGACCTGGGGGGTTTTGAGGTTGCTGTGCCTGACCTTGTGTGCTATAGGAAGCAGTACCTGGGGAGAGCATTGGTGTTTCCTAGGAGAGCTTAGAACCTCTGTCACGTTCCTGGGGTCTGAGGCTACAAGAAGAATAAAGTGCTAATAAGGTCCCCTCCCTGTCCTGAGAGTGGCAAGTGATAGGCTTTCGTCCCAGGGAGTTTCCCACCTGTAGAGACTGGGACCTTGACTTCCAGGGTGGAGGCATCCAGGAAAGGCTGTTGGAGGGAGGATGAGCTAGCTTTGGTCCTTGGCAAGAAGGTGTCCCTCCCTGATGGGGGTGAGACCTCTGTCTCAGGAGGAAAGGCAGAGGCTCTGCCCTGTTTTGTAAAACATGGGGCTCTGTCCTTTGGGGGTCACCCTCTGCACAGAGTCATGTTCCTGATGGTGTCCAGGGACAGCTCAATGCCAAATGGTGGCCTCAGGATCCTGTCTGCAAGGCATGCGGCAAATCCCTGGCAGCCAGCGGCCTCCTGACTCCGTTCCCTCTGTTCCCCTACTGCAGGGCCCTGTACGACCGGCAGGGTGAGATGGAGCATGACCTGAGCTTTAAGAAGGATGACATCCTCTACGTGGACAACACCCTGCCCCAGGGTGCATTTGGGTGCTGGATGGCGTGGCAGCTGGATGAGAGCGCCCACAAGATGCAGCGAGGGCAGATCCCCAGCAAATATGTGTAAGTGTCCTCCACACAGGGCCACTGTCCCTTGGGGTGAGGTGGACCTGGGCTGGGCAGAGCTCATTCCCCTGCTCATGTCAGCTTCTAGGCTATGTGCCTTGACAGTGGCTTGTTCAAAAAGCTCCCTGAGTGTGCATCTGTGCATGGGCTCAGTAGCAAGGTGGGAGACATAACCAGTTTTCTAAACAAATTTATGGACAGGCTTTCATCCTAGGGAGTTTCCCACCTGTAGAGACTGGGACCTTGATTTCCGGGGTGGAGGCATCCAGGAAAGGCTGTTGGAGGGATTCACATACTACACATGCCCAGAGTGTATAGTGTGATGGTCTTTAGTGTATTCACACGTGTGCAACTGTCTCCACAGTTCATGTTAGAGCATTTTCATCACCTCAGAAACCCTATGCCTATTAATCACTGCCCTATGTCTGTCCATTTTCTGTTGCTATAGCAAAACCACTGAGGCTGGGTAATTTATAAAGAAAAGAAGCTTATTTAACTCAGCTCTGCAGGTTTAAAACAGAAGATCATGGGGAGGAGCCATCTGGGCTGTGTCACAATGTTAGGGACCCAGAAAGAGCCAACCTAGTGCACAAAGCAGAGATCACAGGGCATGAGGTGTCTGGTGCCGGGCTTGCTCTTTCTCCAACAGCTTGCTCTTGTGAGAACTCACTAGGGTCCATGGGAACTCCATTAATCCCTAACCGTGTCATACTGGGTCACACCTCTTAAAGGTTCCTCAACACTACCACTGTGGGGGCCAAGCTCCCAGCACACAGAGCTTGGGGGGGCCTCAGACTGTGTCGAAACCATAGCACATGCCCTGCCTGTCCTCCCTTTACTGTCTCCAGCCCTGACCCTCAGCAGCCACCTGTGCATGTGTGGAGCTGGCAGGTGACCAGCTGTGGGTTACTGTGGGGTGGATGCCTGCAGTGTGTGGTCTTTGCTTCTTTCCATGGAAGGAAGCATGACATGTAAAGTCACCATGCATAGCTCCTTTTGTGCTGAGCTGAGCGCTTCCTGCAGCTGTGGTGCAGTGGACTAGCCAGGAGCCCAAGCGGACACGGCGGAAGCCTGGCTTCTGGTTGGCTGGCTTCTGGTTGGCTGTTGCTGTCCTCCCTGGGAGGGTGCCAGGGTGGTCCCCACGGCTTCCCTGGCACTGTCTTCCTGTGACTGCAGGATGGACCAGGAGTTCTCCAGGAGGCTCAGCATGTCTGAGGTTAAAGATGACAGCAGTGCTGCAAAGACACTGTCGGCGGCTGCACGCCGGTCCTTCTTCCGCAGGAAACACAAGCACAAACGCAGCGGGTCCAAAGATGGGAAGGACCTCCTCGCTTTGGACACCTTTTCCAATGATTCCATTCCACTGTTCGAAGGCAAGTGCCAGGCCCACTTCCCCAGGTCGCTGAAGCTTCTCAGCTGGGGTGTAAACAAGACGAAGGGTTCCTTGGCTTTTGTGCATGGGACTGGAGGTGGGTGTCCAGGCTGTAGCGTGGTGCTGCTTCCGGTCCTCAGAGTCTCCTAGCTGTACAGTGTGGCCTGCACCGTCAAAGCTTCGTGGCCACCGTCTGTCCTTATTGCTCCAGCCATCACATCTGTGTTTCAGGTAGCATGGGAAAGGAAGGGGCAAGGCAAAGTGTGTCTCAGCCAAGCGTCCCTCTTTAAACAGCTTATCTGGGAACCCCACGCGGTAGCTTCCACTTTCGTCTTCTTAGCTGCTTACATCTGCATAGGAAGCCTAAAAGCTTGTTTTGACTGGGGCATTGCTGGGCTGTAGTTGAGGATGAGGGCATGGCCGGTGGCTCTTGGGGAAGAGGAGCATTTGTAGGAAGCCCTTGTACATGCCGCTCCCAAGACCCTGTGTGTGTGTACTGTCCACAGGCATGTACCCTGTTGGGCTTGCAGGATGTGCAGACAGTGGGCAGCAGAAGGTAGGGCTGCTGGCATTGTCCTTCTGCCTTTATATTTAAAATGGAGACCATAGACCTAGTGGCTGAGTGGGCCACACCACAGTTTATGGTCCACTGTTACCACTAGGGCACACTGTAGATCACGGAGCAAGTCCGACCTGCCGCCTGTTTTTGTACAGGCTGCGAGCTAACTGTGGAACTTTACTTATTTTTTGGCAGTACTGGGGATTGAACCTAGGCGAGCTGAGCTACATTCCTACTCCTTTTAATTTTTTAAAATTTTGAGACAGAGTCTCACTAAGTTGTTTAGGCTGGCCTCAAACTTGTGAGCTTCCTGCCTCAGCCCCCCAAGTGGCAAGAACTATAGGCATGTACTACCATGCCTAGCAGGGCTTTCCATTTTTAAATATAAGATAGAAGAAAAGACCATTACCCTTTTTGTCATTATAGTTTACTTAGTTTTGTCTTCTTGTCTTCGGTGCCTGAAACATTAATCAGACTTCGGGGCGCATGCCTGTAATCTCAGCTACTCCAGAGGCTGAGGCAGGAGGCTTGCAAGTTTGAGGCCAGCCTGAGTAACTTAGCAAGACCCTGTCCCAAAACTAAAAGGGGCTATGATGTAACTCAGTGGTAAGGTGCTTGTCTAACATAATGTAAGACACGGGGTACAATCTGCACTACTACAAAAATAAATCTTTTTTTTACTGTCTTGCCTGTTGCAGAACAAGTTTGCAGATTCATTAGACCAGGCAAAGTTTCTGTCTTAATTATTGTGTTTATTTTTTGGTTTGTCCCCTTCATTACTTCAGCCTCTGCCTCGGGTTCTCGGTGCCTTCCTTCCATGCACGCCATCTTTGGAAGTGTGTCTCTGAAAAGTAGCTGTTTTTCCCACTCTACTTCAGGGTTTTTGCACTGTTTATTGTGAAGTCATTTCTAGGTGCCTGTGCCTTTTAGATTATCACATTTTCCCAGGGACTTTTATTAAGAAACATCCTGGGTCTCTAGCTGTGACTCCTGCCTGGAAGTCTGTTTTGTGTGATGGTGTTATTTCCACACTGGTTTCCTTTTGATTGCTGTTTGTGTGGTTCTTTACCTGTAAACTTTGCTGCACTTTATTATGTACGGAGTCTTACCAGCAGCATGTGGATTTTTTTTAATCCATTGCGTACATTTTTATTTTTCATGTTTGTCTATCTTTGGCTTTCTGAGGCAGGGTCTTGCCGTGTAGTTTAGGCTGATCTTGGACTCACTGTGTAACTCAAGTTGCCCTCAAACTGATCCTTCTGCCTCAGCCTCCTGAGTGGTGGGATTACGGGTGTATGCAGCCACGCCTGGCTGCATACGCATTTTTAGACACTTGAGCAGTGCAAGGAGTTCGCATATGCCGAACCCACCCACAGCTCTTTATTGTGAGGTCAGTGTGTAATCTGTTCCATAAAGGTAACGCACATTTACCATCTTACTATTTGATTTTTACTCCTCCTCCCTGTTTTATGTTTCCTCTCTCCGCTTATGCTTTTCTTTGGGTTAATCAATTATTTCTACTCCTCCTAACCCATTAATGTTCAGTTATCTTTATTTTTATTTTTATTTTCTGGTACTGGGAATTGAACTCAGGACCTTCCCTTTGCCAGCCAGGCACTTGTGCCACTAACCTGTCTCCCCAGCCCTAATTTTTAATTTTTTATTTAATTTTCTTTTTTGTCTTTTTGAGACAGGGTCTCACCATGCAGTTCAAGCTGGCCTTGAGCTCACTTTGTAGCTCAGGCTGGTCTCGAACTCGCAAAGATCCTCCTGTCTCGGGCTCCTAAGTGCTGGGATTACAGGCGTGCACCACCACGCCCAGCCTCAATTATTTTTAAAGCTGAGTTCCCTGGAAGGTTTCAGTTGTTCCCCAACATATGCCTTTGATTACCGCTGACATACGTCATTGTTTTGACTGTTACCCTAATAGTTCTAAAACACTGGACCACTGTGACCCCCATTTACTGCTTTCCGACTTAACAACTACCATTTTAATTGCGTGTGTATGTGAAGCCCCGGACAGTGTTACAGTTTGCTCATCAGCTCTTCCTTTCCTTGTACCCTTCATGTTGCTCATCACTCCTTCCTGTGCTTCTCCTCTGGTTTTGTTTTTTTCCTCCTGAGTGGTTCCTTCAGTATTTCTTGTAATTCAGGTCTGTGGGTACCATTGTCTTTGGAGATACTCACTGGGTGAAGAGCTTCACACTGGTCTTTACAGTCTCCCCTTGGATCTGGGGAGGGTGGCTTCTAGCATACCCTTCCGAGACCACACTGTGGATATTCCGTCCCTCCTATAAAATGGCACAGTGTCTGCCTATAATCTCCACACATCCTCCTGCACACTTTCTTTGTTTTTTGGGGGGGGTGGCAGGGAAGTCATTTTAATATCTACAAGATCCAGGCACACCTGTAATCCCAGTACTTGGGAGGATGAGGCAGGAGGATTCTTGTGAGTTTGAGGCCAGCCTGGACTACATAGTGAGTTGAAGTCCAGCCTGAGCTATACAGTATAGGGAGAACTTGTCTCAAAAAACAAATGAACAACCAAAAAATTACAAGGAATGAATCAGCAGAATAAGATTATATGAGGCTGTATATAGTAGCTGCAGCTTATAAAACATACCAGTGATCAGTACTTTATGAGTATAAAGAGAACCAAAGAGTCAGATGACTTTACAACTAAGAGAATACATAGGTCATTAACAAATTAGAGGACCAAAAAATATTTCACTTTTTTTTGAGACAGGGTCTTGCTATGAAGCTCAGGCAGCTTTGAACTGTCTATGTAGCTCAGTCTGGCCTTGAACTTGCAGTGATCCTCCTGCCTCAGCCTCCTCAGTGCTGGGATTATAGGTGTGCGCCACCATGCCTGGCTAAAATTCATATTTCCCGTATTAAAAAAATTTACAGATCTCACAAGTGTCTTTGAAGCCAAAGAAAAGTTCGCCATACTTTAGAAAATAAGAAATAAGATGTTTGAAATGGAAACCTAAGTGTCCAAAGAGTTTTACCTCAGAAGATCAATTTCCTTGGATACTGTTTTGTACATCAATAATCTCCACATTTTTACTATGAAAACTTCTGCTTCTGTACCAAGTACCATGGTAACGTCATCTAAAATGCTCTGAGGTAAACTATGAGCCATAACCTTTGAACAAACAAAATCAACCAGTGTAGCTTCTTCCTCACCTGTGTATTGTGTTCTGTTCGGATTTTCTTGCTAATCCACGGTCTAACTAGTTCATTGTTCCATCAGGACAGAATCCATAGTGGATGAGCCCAGAAGATGAGCAGAGAGCTCAGGTCTGGCTGTCAGGATTTTGTCAGTGAAACCCTTCCTGTGTTTGTGCTTTGCTCCTGTGTTCACCGCGCCTTTGGCAGCACTTTTATCATCTTCACCATAACCCAGTGGAACCAGTTTCCTGTTCCTCAGCGCTACCTTCATCCTTAGACTTGTTACAGACACTATCTAGGGGTAGCTTCTCCCTTTTCACAGAGTTAGGCTGGCCGGGATGAACAGAAGCGCCGTCTGAGACTTAATTCCGTTTCTGCCCTGCGTGCCTCCGGTTGCTGTGGATCTGGTGAGCTTTCCTGAGGAATGATAGTAGCAGCACAGTGACACCCGTGCCCAGGAGTTGGGCTTGCGTGACCACGTGCGGAGGAAGCGGATGGGGCCGAAAAGATGGGCCTCAAAATGGGCTTCAGACAAGGCTTTTGCTCTGGCTCTTCTTCTTCTTCCGTAGGTTCTTACTGTTTTTCTCGCTTTTCTTTTCCGTTTTCCTCTGATTCTGGCCCTTGCCTGCACCTCTCAGCCTCTTGTTCTGTCCTCTGGAGCTCTGCGTCCAGCTCCGGGCGCCCCCGCCAGGAGGCGCTGCCTGGTTTCCTCCAGCCCTTCCTTTCTCTGCTCCCATCTCGTCCGTCGGCTTCCGTTTCCTTTCCCTGTCCCAGCTTCTGTTTCTCGGAGCTTTGTTGTTCCTGTGCATCTTTGTCATTTTCTTCTCGGTCTTGTTTCTTTCTTTCTTTCTTTTTTTTTTTTTTTTTTTTTTCTTTTTGAGACAGGGTTTCACTATGAAGTTCAGGCTGGCCTTGAGCTCAGTCTGTAGCCGAGGCTGGCCTTGAACTTGCAACAATCGTCCTGCCTCAGCCTCCCAAGTGCTGGGATTACAGGTGTGCGCCACCGTGCCTGGCAAATTTTTTATCTTTTCTTTTTTTTTGGTCTGGTTTCTTGCCTTTCTCTCTTGCACGCTCCTGTTCCCTCTCACACTCACGTTCTCTCTCACGTTCCTTTTCTTGCTCTCTCTCCCTTCCCCGTTCCCATCCCCGTTCATGGCCTCTGCTCTTTTCTCTTGATCAATTCTGATCCATAGTTTAGGTCGAGCACCTTTTTCCATCCCAGGCCCTATCTATCTCTTGACCTTCGTCCTCACCTCCCTCCTTTGTCCGCCTTGGTCCCTCTCCCGTCCTCGATCCTGCACCGTCTCTCTCCCTCTCGTTCCTGTTTTCCCCGTCCCCTGGGTTCTCCCTCAACGTCCTTTCTGTTTCTCTCTTGCCTTTCTCTTCTTCTAGTTTGTCGTGTCCGTCTCTGAATTTGCTGACCTCCAGAGAGATCGGGTCTCTTTTGTCTTCCATCTCTGTGGATGTATATCCCCCTTGGCGATGGGCAGATCAGGGATCACTGGGGCACTGGAAATCTGCGGAAAAGGGTCCTCTTTCTTTTCCCTTTTCTTCTTCTGGGATGAGAGTTGGACTGCTGTGCAGGGGCATTTAGCTCACTGGAGTATTCTCTGAATAAAACTTCCGTGGCCCCTTTAATCATCTGATCTCATCTTTTAATCTCTCCATCAAAAGCTTCTCCATCATCGTTAGAGACAGTTTCAGGCCTGGCATTCCCATTCCCTGCCTTCCATGCATCCAGTTGGGCCTTTGTGTCAGCATCAACTTGCACAAGTAGCTTCTTCCCAATCTGTAGGTCCTGTGAGAATCTGAGTGCACAGAGGGTAGATTCAGGCTCCTTAAACTCACAGAATCCAAAGGCTTGAAGTTTTCCAGATGCACCTAGTACCCTCTTCCTGCTCAAAACCAAACCACATTTAGCTAAGAGCTGCTGTATAAGCACATCTGAGGCTGTCTTGGAAATGGCTCAGACAAAAACTGGAGTGGTAGGACCACCATGTTCATCATTTTCCTTTAAACCTGGATGATTCTTTCTGGTTTCCACTCCGCACACAGTGGGAACTGAGACAGTTGGAGCAGGAGCCGTAATGCTCACGGGTACAGAAATCTGGGGTCCCTGGAGGCCCTGGCTGAGCAAAACCAGGAAACCGTGGAGGTAGGATCTCGGGTGGGAGGGCTGGGATTCCCACGGAGAGCAATTCAGATGAGAGGGGAAGGCAGTCTTACTGCAGCAGTCTGCCGCTCAGAAAACAGCATTGTCTTCGCTGCCTTCTAGGGTCCAGATTACAGCAGGCTGTTTCAGTTTAAGGTTTCTGTGCTCCACCTGCCTGGGGTTCCAAAGCACCTGTTTGTATAGGCTGCGAACACAGCCATGCTGTGCTGGGAGCTTCTGGAGGTCTTCCTCTTGCCCGGTATGCACTGTGGCCTCCTGTACAATTTTAAGTTATCTCCAGATTACTATAGTACGTAATTCTGTGTAAATAGTTGTTAGGCTGTATAATGACAAGAAAAACTATACATGTTTAGTATAGGGAAAGTTTTTTTCCCCAGGTATTTTTGATCTGCCGTTAGTTGAATCCATGAATGTAGAACCTGCTTACCCCTTGCCCCCAATATTGGGGATTGAACCCAGACCCTTGGCAGTGAGCCTTTTTGTATTTTTTGTTTTGAAACAGGGTCTCACTAAGTTACTACATAGGCAATGCTAGGCTTGAACTTGCAGTCCATCTGCTTCAGCCTTCCAGAGTGCTGTGATCATAGGCCTGTACCACCATTCCAAGCTCCTCTTTTTATTTAAGCATTTTAAAAAATGTCTCTGGCTCTCATGATGTGTTAGTTTGCTGAGGCGTCCATATAAGTTGCCCCAGACTGTATAACTTAAAACAGTGCACTTTTATTGTCTTGTTCTTTTCTGGAAGCCAGAAACTCAAACTAGCACCCCTGGGCTGGTGTCCAGGTGTCCCTAGGGCCACGTCCCCCCAGAAGCTCCAAGGGAGAACAAACTGACGCCCCTGAAACCTCTGTGTTCACATCTCCTCCTCCATGCATGCTTGTCTCAGGATTCCATCTCTCTCTCAGCACATGAGGTTGCATTTAGGGACCCCAAGACGCTCCAGGGCGATCCCCTCCTCTGTGACAGGCACAGGTTCTGGGGATTCAGAAGTGATCTGGTTGGTGGGGGCCTGAAACAGGCCTGATCCCCCCACTCTTTTAGCATCGCTGGGAACCTTAGAAATCAGGCAAAGTCCTGCAACCCGGATGTTGGTCCTGCTTGGGTGGTGCTCAGCACTTCTGAAATCGATAGCTCGAGGCTTTTCAAGAAACCCTCGGCCATCGTTTTCTCAGATCTGCCTCTGTGCTCTCCTTGCTTCTTGTGCATCTGAGTTCTTTGGCCAGGTCACTGATGTCATAGGTCTCCCACATGGCTTCCTCCAATTTTCTGTCCCTTAGCCTGGATGTTTTCTGGTGCCCTTTTCCCTGTTTGTTATTGCACTCTCCTCCCCACTTTGTTCGTAATTTCAGAAACTGCATTATGGTTTGAGAGTTTCAGTTTGATTCCTTTCAATAGACTTTAATTCTCCGTCTGTTTACTTAAATGCATTTGTAAAGATTGCGTGTGGTCACCGTCAGGTCTGATCATCTCTTTCTGGCTTCTGTGCTTTTCTTGTTTCTGCTGCTGGAGATGCTGGAAGTTGTTGACTGAAATGTCAGGAATCACGTCCAGGAAATGTCAAGGCTCTGAATGATGTCACTGTCCTTCAGAGAAGGCTGGCCCTGTCCTCTGGAGCCGGCATTGGTGGCAGGCACCCTGGGGCCAGGCTGAGGCCGAGCTGACTGCAGCCAGGCCTGCAGCTTTGCGCAGCTAGTGGCTCACCCTGGTCCTCGGGGTGGTCCTGGGGTCCCAGCTGAAAGTGCCTGGCACCTGCACCCCAGATATTCTCTTGGGCAGAGGAGGCTGCAGAACACACTGCTCTGTTTTAGTGACTTTCTTAGGCACCCAGCCTCTTGCTCCTTACAGCTTAGGAATTTGGCAAATGGCTGCAGGAAAAACCTGCAGGTCAGGCCTGCTAGCGCTTTGCCCATCCCTGACCCCTGGAATTGGGGCTCCTTGGGTCCTGGCTGTCCCAAACTCCACTTGGTCCCATGTGCTTTGGGGAGTCTTGGGGAGTCTTGCGAACTGTACCTGGGCCCTCCTCTGGGCAGCAGCCCTCTGCCGGGGTGTGGGTGTCCTGCACAGGTCTCCCCAGGAGCAGAGGACTGCAGCAGGAAGCAATTGGAGGCATTTGGCAAGTGGCCAAGAGCAGAGGAAATTGCAGCGCATTCTCAAGATCACATCATTTGTGTTGGACACACACACACATGGGGCTGGGGATATAGCTCAGTGGAATAAGCGCTTGCCTAGCAAGCGCAGGGTCCTGAGTTCGATCCTCAGTACCGCAAACCCCCCCCACACACACACATACACACACACACACTGTAATTTCTAATTTCTTCTGAGCAAATGGAAACCAAGTTCTAAAAATAGTTCAGGCATGAAGGCCGTAACTTCCAGTTCACAGTAGTGGTTACCTCTGAGGAGGCCAGCAGGGCGGGGATTGATCGGAAACAGATATTAAGCATATATAAGCTTTGTGCATGAGGCGCTAAGTTTTGGAAGAGAAAATGAAGGCGTTAGTGGTGATGCATGCCTCTAATCGAGCACTCTGGGTGTCTGAGGAACGAGGATCTGGAGTTCAAGCCTAGTCTGGGCAACTTAACAACTTCATGAGAGCATGTCTCAAGATTCAAAAAAAGGAGACAAGTGGGGGGATGTTGCTGGGGATACAGCTTAGTACGAAGGCCCAGGGTTCAATTCCCAGTACTTCAGAAATAAAATTTTATACACACACAGGAAAGAGGAGACACAGGGAGCCTTGTGACTTCCAAGGGGGTGAATGAACACCCCACGCCTCCCGCTATGTTTTAAACAACAGATCAACTGGTCCACAGGTCCAGAAGCACTGTCCAGAAAGCCAGGTGTGGTACATGGGTAACTATGCCGTGAAAGCCGCACAAAGGGGTGCGGCGGCCAGGAAAGGGGAGACTTGGTTCACTTGCTTCTTGTCTGGTTCCACCCGAGGTTGCTGTACCTGTCAAAGTGTTTGTGCCTCTGGTCCCTGTACCTCCTCTCACCAGCTTGCCCTGGATCAGTGTGCAGACCCGTCCTGTTCCGGGATCTTCTCAGCTCATCTCTGCCCCACTGTCACCTTCAGTCCTCCCCCACTGGGCTTTCTTGCGCCCCCTAGGGGCCTGCCCAGGTCTCTTCATTCTCCTTCTCCCCATTTGGGGCTCACCTGCCTCTTGGACTCTCCTATTCTGTTGCCTGGAATTGTCAGGCAGCTCCTGTCTGGTACCTGAGCGTCTGCTGCGGCTGCTGGCCTGTGGCCCCAGTGAGAATGTGAACTTTTGAGTGGCAGGGAGTATTTCTGATGCCAGCCAGCGCAGAGACTTTACTTGCTGGTTTTTAGCCTGTTTCCTCCTGCAAGGACTTTTTTGAGCATTTGGTGGGAGGGCAGGTTGACTACAGGTGTCAGCTAGGATACTGGCTCGATCGCTTAGACTAAGGTCAAATAGCAGTGGCTGAAGCCTGATAGGAAGCTCATTTCTCTGCTATGCACAAGTCAGGAGTCTGGGGCAGGCAGCTCTGAGCCAGGCACCATCTGGACACCCGAATCCCTTCTCTCTCATGGCTCTGCCACTAAGGGCTGTCCATCTGCATGGTCAGAACTGCTTCCAACACAGCTTGTTGTGGCCCATAGGCTGGGCCTCACCTCATACAGATGTCACCCGGGCACATGACCACACCTGTCTGCAGGGGAGGCTCTGGCTTCCCCAAGGTCCCTGGAATGCCTGATATGTGGGAATTTTGCTGCTAAAACTGTTGGGATCCCAGCAAATGCGGAGAACTTGTCACCCTCCTTGGCTCTGGATTTTTGAGGTGAAGGGGTAAGTAAGGTCACGGGTACCCAGGCTGGGCCTGTGACGTTGCTGCGCTTTCTCCCTCAGACTCAGTGAGCCTGGCCTATCAGCGGGTCCAGAAGGTGGACTGCACCTCGCTGAGGCCTGTGCTGATCCTGGGGCCCCTACTGGATGTGGTGAAGGAGATGCTGGTGAACGAAGCACCCGGCAAATTCTGCAGATGCCCGCTTGGTAAGGAGCATCCCCTTCGCCCACTGGCTTGTGCCTGTCTCTGTCCACCCAGCTCCCTGGCCACTAACAGTGGGTGGCACAGGGCAAACGGCAGGGTGTCACATAGCCCTGACATGGGCCCGACCTACTTGGGGCCTCCAGTCCTGTCTCCCAGAGAGAGGGTGTTCATGGAGCTTTGATGGCTGCTTGCGTCCGGTGATGCTGGCTCTGTGTCTTGCAGAGGTGATGAAAGCTTCCCAGCAGGCCATCGAGCGGGGTGTTAAGGACTGCCTATTTGTGGACTACAAGCGGAGGAGCGGCCATTTCGACGTGACCACTGTGGCTTCGATAAAGGAGATCACAGAAAAGGTGCCCGTGGCTTTAGCCCGTGGGTCGGGCCCTATGCCATGGTCCTCTGCCTTCAGTGAGCTCAACAGGGCCGGGTCACCCACTTCCAGGCCCTCCCTCCTTGTCCTGTGCCCTCCTGCTTTATAGCCAGCCAGTGGGTCCCCTGGCAAAGGTGTAGGCAGTACCCACACCTTGGGTAGCTACTGCCTCTCCCTCCAGAGGGTGGCTTTAGGAGGGCTTTGAACCTGGGGCATCCTGGGTGGGATCCCTGGATGCACATGCTGAAGTTCCTGGGGACAAGAAGCAGACTTCTATCAGGTTGCTGCCCCTGAAGGGCCAAGCACATCTCCTGATGTTTTTGATGTCCTGGGATCCATTTGCTAGCAATACAAGTGTGTGTAGGTGCAGGGTGTGTTGGTGAAACAGACCCCAGGGGCTCAAGGCTGAGGGTGCTCCCGTAGGCTCTGTGCGTGATGGGGCGTGGCAGACTAGGGGCTCCAAAGACTCCTTCTGCTACCTGGTTGTGTGTCTGTGCATGAGGCAGGGCTGTGGAAGGGGTCACCTGGAGGGGGAAGAGAAGCCCCCCTCACTTGCCCTTCAGTACTTATCTTGTGCCCTGCCTGTCCCCCAGAACCGGCACTGTCTGCTGGACATCGCCCCGCATGCCATTGAGCGGCTGCACCATATGCACATCTACCCCATTGTCATCTTCATCCACTACAAGAGTGCCAAGCAGATCAAGTGGGTACCGGGCCCTCGGGGTGGAATGAGCAGAGGGTCCTGTCATCTCCCCGTAGGTGATGTGGCTGGGAAAGACGACCCTTCTCCCTCATCCCTGACCTTTCTCAGAGACAGTAGTTGCCTTCATGGTGCCCCTTACCCACACCCCCTTGCCACTTGGGTGCCCCCGTGGCTCCTGCGCCCCCTACGGCTGGCCTCTTCCTCTCAGTGTGCTCTGCAAAGGCCAGAGCAGCTGGGGGCCTGGGCCTGTTTGTCTCAGCCATGTCACTGAGGCCCCTGCTCTGCCTTTGCCTGTGCTGAAGCTAGCAGCATCTGCTTTGTGCATACACGCTGGGCTCCTGGAACTCAGCATGGAGCCTGGAGGCTGTTCTTCATGGGGGAAGCATGCATGGGGGAGGTGCAAAGCTCAGCCTGGTTCCCCAATGTCCCCACAGGGAGCAGAGAGACCCTGTCTACCTAAGGGACAAGGTGACACAGAGACATTCCAAAGAGCAGTTCGAGACAGCTCAGAAGATCGAACAGGAGTATAGCAAGTACTTCACAGGTAGGTACGGGCTGGGTAGGGGCAGGGGCAGGGGCAGGGCGTGTAGGGCTTGCACAGACGCTGGCCTGGAGCAGGTAGCAGCCCATCTTGCATTACGGGTGACATGTTGTTAGCTAGGCCTGCATCAGGCCTTCCACAGACTCACCTCAAGTGACAGTCTGGCCTGTCCGCTCCAGTGCTCATACATGCAGGGGCCATGTGTCCTGGCACCAGCGCCCAGTGCAGTGTCCCGACATAGCGGGGACCCAAGAGGCCCAAGTGGGCTGGCAGCGCAGGTG
Source organism: Dinomys branickii (assembly GCA_004027595.1). Classification (NCBI taxonomy): domain Eukaryota; kingdom Metazoa; phylum Chordata; class Mammalia; order Rodentia; family Dinomyidae; genus Dinomys; species Dinomys branickii. The sequence goes on along the minus strand of PVLD010000112.1, from coordinate 253,214 downwards.
TCTGTCCCCACGCCCTCCAGGGAAGGCTGCTTTTGCTGTGCAGTTGGGGAAGAACTACGGCACCCTGGTCATCTCTGTGCTGCAGAATAAAGCAAACCCTCAGCAGCCTGCTCCAGCCCCCTTGTGCCGCTCCACACTCTGGTTTCCAGCCTCTTGGGCGTAGTCATGTGGAGGGGGTTGGCATTGTCACAGATGAGAGGACAGGGACTTGAGGCCCGTTCTGCAAGGTGTTGTGACCTAGTGCAGTGCTTCGTGTGGGTCTCAGGCACCCGGCTTGGTCCCATGTGTGTTGTCATTTCCAATTTGCTCAGCCCACGATGTTAGCCAAAGCCATTAACTTTGCCCAAAAGAATGAAATTTAAGATTGCTTATAGAGGTACCAGACACAAAATTACACCCTCCTGTTTCCAAAGCAGTTGGTGGACACTGTTGCTTTCTGAATGCACACTGTTGCAGGAGCAGGGGTCTTTCGGTCTGCCCAGCACACTTGGCGTAGCCTGAGCCTAGTGTCTGCAGACCCTTGGCACCATTCTCAGGCCTTGTGCACCAGGCTCCTTAGATCCCTTTGCTTCTTGTGGGTTCTGCTGTTACGCCCTGGCCAGCCTGGCCAGGGAGTCATTGTGGCAGGTCACCAGGGAGGGACCAACTCCCCAGGGGCAGGTTTCTTCTCTTCTGGTCCAGTTTCCCCCCTGACAGAAGAGAGTTGGTTGGGAGTGGGCAGAGTGCTGAGAAACTCAGAGCAGACAGAGACAGCAGAGCGCAGGCTGTATTTATTCGCCTCACACTGGGGGCTTCCGTGGAGCTGACGGTCTGTGTGTGTGTTTGGGGGGACTCTTTCACAGCGGTCATCCAGGGAGGACCCCTGTCGAGCATTTGCACTCAGATCTTGGCAGTCGTCAATCAAGAACAGAGCAAAGCCCTGTGGATCCCGGCCAGCCCGATCTAGGAGGAGCCTGCAGGTGGGGAGCCTGGCTCACTCTTCCGGAGACTGGACATAGGATGCACAGGAGGAAGGGTCTGGAGCTGGGGCTGCAGAAGCACCTCCTTGGTGATAAGAGTGCCAGGCCAGCACGCTGCTCCTCATACCTGTACTTTGAGACAAAACAAAGCAAAACACAAAACTTGACGGAGTGGTCCAACACCCGCCTTCCTGTAGGCAGCCAGTCAGATGCTGCCCAGAGTACCTTCAGATCACAAGTTTACAAGCCTTTTCTAAGTGTTTGGTTGTTTATGTTTACTTGAATGGCTCCATGGTGTCGGGGCCCAGCCCGTGCCCCCATCACCCTGTTTCTTTGGTGTCCCTTCTGTTCCTGTCTTCAGCAAAATGACCCTGGCCCCCTGTGGGGGGTGCCTTGCTTTGGAAAGTTCTTGTCGGTGGGACCAGAGCTTTGATGGACTCTGCTCCTCGCTGGTACCTCTCCTGGAAGGACCTTGCCACCGCAGGTGCTCAGAGCCAGTGCCTTGGGAGGCCGACACGCTGGTGGCAGCGTTTCCCTCCCGCGCCCACCGAGGAGGGCAGCTTTGGTTCTCACAACTTCGCCCCTTGGCCTTGCCCTCCTGCCTCCCCTGGCCTCTCGTCTCTTCTCCAGCTGCATTCATAGTCAAGCATCTGTCTGGCATGTGGTCCGCCAGGGCTCTGTGGGTGCTCAGTGACACAGTGGGGTCCAGGCAGATGGGTGTCCCTGGCTGCCCCCTGGGTCCTGAGAGTCCCCGAAGCCTTCCTTGGTGCTGTTGGCAAGGCGATCCTTACCCTTGGTACAGCATGGCAGGTACATCCGCTTTTTTTTTTTTTCTGACAGGAAAACATTCACGTTTCAGACTTTGAGCATTTTTAGGACAAGCATCATGGTTAGTGTTGTCGCTATTGAGAATCTAAAAAGCGAACCTGGGATATCTTGTTGGTCTGTGTTGCAATGCTCGTGGTGTGAACCTGACCCGATGAGGATGTCCTCAGCCTGTGTTGGGTTTCTTCTGTTTTTCTCTTTCTGCTCTTTTTCTGTTTGCACTTCTGGTGCCAGATATGTCTGGCCAAAGATCTGATGTGGTTCCCCCTTCAACTGTGTACTGTTAATAGGTACTGTACCGGGCTCCGTGTGTCATTGGGGTAGGACCTATATTTTAATACTGTTCCTAACGTTTCATTTTACTAGCAAGAAATCTTTGATTTCATTTTATTCTTTGTAATTTTAGACACTAGATTATAGTTTAGCCATTACTGACATTTTTTAAAAAAGGGATATATTTTCTTGCACAGCTGTTCAAAAAAAGAGACAAGTTTCAGTCCTCAGTGCTGTCCTCTGTTTTACAGGTACAAGTTTTCTAGCTCAGCCAGCTGGGAGAGGCTGCTGTGCACTCCAGCTGTGCCTGTGCACCCCGGGGTGGGCTGAATGGGGATGCGGGTGGTAGGGATCTGACTGCCCGGGGTGTTCTGTACTAAATTGTTACTTTGTATCAGAAGTTAAAAGACTTTAGTACAACAAATAAAGGTCAATTTCTGTAATTTCTCAGGCCCTTGACTTTTCTTTGTCCCTCAGCTGGAAGGGTGCAGCTTGCCTGTACCAGCAGCGGCGGTGGTATGTGGCTTCATTGGCCTGTGGGCAAGCTTGTTTCCCGCCCGGCTGATGCTCAGAAGTCTGTTCCCAGCTACTTCTGCCTCTGACTCCCTTCCGCTCTCTGTCAGCCATCCAGTGTTGTGTGGGGTGGTGGTTGAGGCCAGGTGGCCCACTGGGCTGAGAATGAAATGCTAAGAGGAGAGGACTGAGCACTGAGGGGAACCCCCTCCCAATGTCCCCATGCAGGGCCTTGGCCAAGGCCTGTGGCTTGGTACTTTTGTTTTGAGACCTCAGAACATCCTAGTATGACATCACCCAGTCCTGCAGGGCCCTAGGAGCAGCCTGCTAGGGCTAGAAGACTGAGTTGAGGGTGGGGGACAGCTGGGGAGAGTTGGGAGGTGTGGCCTGTAGCTGCAGGAAGCCTCCTTGTCTCTGCACCTGCTCAGAGGGCCTCAGGGGCACCATGTTCTGCAATAGCCCTGTGCTAATGTGGTGCCAGGGGCAGACTCTGCACTGGGGCTTCCCTCAGCCTTTCCTGCTGGATCAGGTTCCCTCATCGCCCCATGGTGGCTGAGGCAGCACCCAGTGGGCCACAGAGGTATGCAAGGCCCTGGCAGTTGGGATGGGATGGTGTGCACAGCCAGAGCACCTGCCCACATTTCCCGGAAAGCCCAACCCTGGTGGTACCCTTGGGGCTGAGGCTACTCCACAGGTTTTCAGTCACCTACCTGGCAAATGGAGGCAGTGCGTCTTGGCTTTAGGAGCAGTTTCTCTTAAGGATTCGGTTACAGTGCCAGAACTTAACAGTTCCAACTTCTGACTTTAGAATTTTAGTTTCTTCTTTGGACTTCCCTGCATTTGCCAAATTTTTGACAGGCAACTTGGCTTTGTTTTATAACTACAAGGCAGAGAACAATATGTCTTTTTAACGTAGAGGCCAGTTAGGCCCCTGAGATCACACATTGAGATTGATGGGACAGAAGCCCCCAAGGGGTCACTGTCATAGTTAATGGTGGTGTCAACTTGAATAAGTTGCCTGGTGGACTGGTTTAGCGCAGCTCTGGGTGCATTGACTTACTGAAGAAGGAAGACTTGCCCTGGGTGTGGGTGGCACCAGCCAGTAGGGTTGTAGCCTGAATGGAATAAAAAGGGGAGGAGGTAGGAAGTCTTGTTAGTGCTTCTTCAGGGGAGCTCCTGGCTTCACTGTCACCTTTGGATGTCTGTCTCCAGGCTCCCAGGGCAAACCCTTCTGCTTTGCAGCCCAGACCCTTTGGCTTCCTGACAGGGAGCCACGTGGGACTCTACAGTGGGCTCCAGGCCTGCGACTTTTGACTGGCACCTCAGCTTTCCAGTGTGCAGGTGGTCCTTTTGCGTTCTTCCACACTGGACTGTGCAGGCAGCCATTATAAGCATGCCTTGTAAATCCATATATATATAATATATAATTATTAATATATATATAATATATAATATATAAATATATATACGTTTTATATCAAGTCTATTCCTCTGGTGAACCCTGACATGTTCACCCATGTCAAGGATGGAGAGAAACAGGAAACCACCTATTTAGGTAAAATTGGGCAACTATGGGTGAACTGTACAGCTGAGCTCACTGAGGAAATGGATGGTTCCGAACCCGGCCATGGATGGGCACAGCCATAGTGTAATGTCAGCAGAGCACAGTGGACTTGGGAAGTTCTGGCAGAACTCTGTACTCTCCCTTTCCTGCTGTTTGTCCCCTGACCACTGTTTCACTGCTGCTTCTGTAACCACATCTGACCACAGCTCACCAACACAAGGTTGCCCCGTAAAGTAAGCACGGTATAAAAGTAAAAGCCAGACCCTATTCGGGGCTCTTGGGTGGACACTCGTCCCCTTCATTTGGTTCCCTGGCCAGGAACGTTGGGATTAGACACAACCACCCGGGGGACATTGCCTCGCCCACAGATGTGGGGAGCTTGACTAGCCTTAGTGTCAAACTCCTTCTGAGCTTGTGCCAGCAGAACAGGCAGAACATTTCCTGTCCTGTGCTGTGCTGCCTGACGGCCCAGGTCTCTGTCCGAGAAGGGCTTACAGGGAGAGGACCAAGCAGTATTTGGCAGATGTCTGCATCACAGTAAGGACAGGGGCCCCAATTTAGAAGGGGATCTGAAACAGGATCTTCACATATGTAGGAGACCAACCATCCCGTTGCTGTCTCCTGAAAATCAAAGCCCTTGCCACAACCTGTCCCTCCCTCTCCTTCACCCTATTTACTGAGATACGTAGAGCTGACTATATCAAAACAAATGTTCCTGGCAGTAAAGGTGCCAGCCTTGCACACATCAAAACTACCTGTGCATTGTTAATTGGAGGCCTCCGTGCCTGGTATGGCTACAAAGTTCTTTTTCCTGATGCATCTGCTGCACTCCCACCCACCTCCCTGGTGGATACCAATAAAAGTCAGAAGCTTTTCGGAGACCAGGCCTTTTGCGCCAGAGAGAACATTCAGTCGTCCCAGAGCTGCTCAGCTGCACAACTTTGTGTCTTTGTCTTTCTTTTGCGTCTCAGCAGGAGTTTTTTTTTTTTAATTTTTAAAGACAAAAGAATGGAGATATATGAACCAGAATAAGCCATAAACAATACCAAAAACTACAAAATTATACAGAATGTAGTAGGGAATTAGCACTAGATGTTGTATTACATAATGTTATCATCACATTAGTTATCACACAAACATTAAAGGAAATACCAAATTATAGAGAAGATAGTAGGGAATCAGCACTGGATGCTGCATAACATAAAGTTATCTTCACTTATGTTAATACAAAAACGACTGAGGAAATACAAATTATAGAGAACATAGAAGGGAATTAGCTCTGGATGCTGTCCTACACAGTGTTACCTTCACCTTTGTTACTCAGTTACACAGACGATGGCCCATTTGATCATTCAATTTTCTCCTCCTCCATCTCTGTTGCCCTACTGCTCAATCATTCTTCCCTGTGACAATAACTGTATTCCTGGGTTTATCTTATACCCCTGGACTCTCGCCTTGGGAAGAGATATACCTGCTTCAGACTATACTAAAACATACATGGGTGTATACAAACTGCCATGGTTGGAGGTGGAAGAGCACCTATGCTCACAGTACACCGCCCGGCTCCGCCCCATTGCCGTGCTATGGGTGGGGGTGGGTCCAGTCCGTGGGGCGCCATCGGCAGAGCGGCCGCAGGGCCCACAGCGGAGCAGCTGTGGAACCCACTGCGGAGCAGCCACGGGGCCCACAGCGGAGCAGCCGTGGGGCCCACAGAGGGAGCAGCCATGGGGCACGTGCCCCCATTGGGGCACCCTTGGTGACCTGTTTGGCTCTGTCCTGTTGCCTCAATGCCAGAGGCCCTTTCTTCTCCTCCTCCCTCCTCCTGATGTCCAGTATTACCATCCCCCCCCCCTTGCAGCTGAGCATTGGACAAACTTACGATGCTTGGTATAAGGGCTTGAAGTCTCCCCGGCCTATTCTCACTGTGTTAGTTCAGGGTATGAACTGAGTTTAAAGATTAGTTCTAGAATAGGGTTGGAGGATTTTCTCAGGTCTGCTGTATAGAGTATGTTGTTTTTCAGACTTCGGGTCTGCTGTCCCTCATCCACTTTGTTGCTATGGGTTCATGCAAGGTCCACATGTGCAAGCTGTAAGGAGACCCTCTTGGTGCTCACATTAATAGTTTGGGGTGAGTCCTGGAGACCATGGATTCATCCCATTGTTGCCAGGAACAGGCAGTGCTTGCTCAAGCCACCGAGACTCAAGGTGCTCCCAGAGAGAGTTCAGGGTGGGAGCTGAGTCCCGGCAACCCAGCTTGTGCTTCCTGCCTGATGTTGGAGTGAGAAGGGCGTGGAGCCACGCGATCCACCTCCATCTGCATCTCCCTCCCGTTGTGGTGCTGGAGCCCCTGTCCATTCCTCGGCCGGATCCCTGGAAGCCGCCTGGCTTGCCGCCAAGGTTCCCCACTGCTCTCTGCTGGTAGCTGCTCACCCAGCAGAGAGGCAGGAGGCCACCGCCTCGAGGCAGGTGCAGAGCCGGAGCGGTGGGCTGTGTACTAGTTGCATTGATTCTCTCCAGGCACTGATTAGGAAGGTTGCCGCAGGGTGGAGACTCTGCCCCAGTGGCTGTCGTAACTTCTCATCCTCACACTGGGTTCGACAACTGCTCCCGACCGCCATTGCCTCCTTTCCTGGCTGGTCCTCCCCTCTCCAGCCCTGGACCAGCTCTCAGAACTCCGGTCTTCCCTGGCTGAGTTGGGAGGCTTCTGTGATGTGGGTCTCCGAAGCTGAAGCTCTTTCCTTTCTGTCCTTCACATGTTGCTATGTTCCTATATTCCTTTGTCTGAGTGGTATTCCTCCAGGAGGTTCTCTCTCTGCTGCCTACCCGGTCGCCATCTTGAAGTCCTCTTGTAAAATTTACTTAGTTATTTGTTTCTTTCTAGTGAATTGACCATTACATTTCTAAAGTTCTGAAATGGCCAACAGCCCATAGAAAGATACCATTTTAGGCTCCTGCTTGAAATCAACAGCTTCAGAAAACTGCTGGCCTTGATTCAGGGCCATCTCAGCAGGAGTTTTGGTAACATAGAGGGAGACCCATGCAGAGGTCTCCAGAGCAGACTGATCATCCCCGTGTTCCCTGGAATACTTTAGGCTGCCCTTGGCAGGTGGAAGTCTTGCGGAACGTGTGTCTGAAAGTGTATAAATGAGATGGACATCTCACTGCAAACTCTGGTTTGGGTGCACGGGGCCAAAACAGTTGGTGTCTGTGTTTTTCTCTGTGGGTAGTCGGAGCCATAGGAGGGAATCAGAGCAAGCCTACTCTGAGGTTATGGTCAAAATTTTAAAAGGGGATTTATTGGGGACACTGGCAGAAATTCTCTCCTGGGAGACTCCAAACCCACTGTGATGTGGAATGGCTGTCCTTTCAGACTGAGTGGTCAGCCCAGGGTTCATTGGAAAGGGCTTTGGTCCCAAAGGTTTGGCAGGTTGTTGCAGGAGATCCCAGACACCCAAATCAGTTTGCTTATGTGGATTCATGGTTGCAGCTAATACTTTGCCCCTCTCCCTTGGTTGAGAGAACCCCTTTTCTGAGCTCTGGTTGCCACTGCAGCCCGCTCAAACAAGTGGTCTCCCCAAAAAACACCATCTATTCTCTCAGACATAGAAGACCCCCTTCTAGATCAGCCACCCCTTACACTCAGGAGACACTGGCACAAAGCCGGAGCCAGAGACCTTCAGTACCCCCAGCATCCGACCCTGAGACTTCCCCACTGCCATCTCAGGCAGTCTCCCCTCTGACACTTTCTCTCCTGTGTTCCCTCACGGTGTGCTTCAAGGTCTGGGGCAGGTTTGGAGGCTCCTTTTGTGGGTATGCGGATGAGATGAGGCCCAGGGGCCCCTGGAGGGCAGTGTGGAGCTGCAAGGCAGTGGGTGGGGCTGCTTCGCCTGCCCAGAAGATGACAGGAGACAGCAATGGAAAGGAACAAGCAGTGACAGGGCTGCAGGGGTCGGTGGGCCTGTGGGCCCAGTGGCTTCCAGTACGTGTTCTGCAGCAGCGGCAGCAGCAACAACAATGAGCAGGAAACACAGGAGCTGGCCTCCAAGCAGCTGTATGTCCAGAACAAGCACTTCTACCTGGACTTGAAGCAGAATGCCAATGGCCACTTCCTCAAGACCGTGAGGTGTGTACAGGCTGCTCCAAGAGCCACCTCTCACTGACCACGGTGGCTGCTGGAGAGTTCTGCGATTCGCTGGCTGACTTCATCAAACAGTACTCACAGCTGAGGCCCAGCAGGCCGAGCAGCTGGCGGTGAGCACAGAGATGGACAGCAGGCCACAGTGTGCACTCAAGAAAACCTCGTGGCTGCTTCTTGTACATCCACCAGCAGCGGAGGCTTTAGCACAAGGCCTGAGCCCAGGCCTGCAGAGCAGCCAGCAGGCAGGCGACCCAAGGGGTGACCTGTATGGAGCTATCAGAGGGCACCTAAACCAAGGGGCCAGAGAGATGATGTAGGCTCCCTAGCTGAATTGTGGCTGCCCACCTGGGCCCTGGTGGATACGGATGGCTAAATTCTGCTTGGCCAGTATTTCTATATCCCGCAGTTGACTGCCCCAACAAACAGATCAGTTTGTTCAGCACTGTGCCACTTATATGCGGTATAACCCTACAGTCACCCTGGGGACTCCAGTAGGAGTCCAAAAAGTGGGGTCAACACCATTTGAAGATACTCAAGTTGATTTCACAGAACTGCCTAAATGTGGAGGCTTCTGCTGCCCCCCCCGTCATGGTTCACACCTATTCTAACTGGGTGGAAGCTTCCCCTTGCCAAACTGAAAAGGCCCCCAAAGTGATGCACAGCTGCTCCATTCAGCATTATGATGTCCCTCTGAGCGCAGGGTCTGATCTTGGACTCACCTTCATCATATTGGTGGTTCAAGGGTTAAGGAGATCATTGGAAATTAACAGGCATCTACATGTGGCCCTATGAGCCCCAAAGCTATCGTGGGAGGTTCCTTGGTTATTCTGCCTGTTATAGGTGACCATGCCGGTTGTAAACTCTGTCATAAAAACTACCATAGAGCGGCAAACAACCTCCTGTTTTATGTGGGCTAAAGGATTTCAGTCTATAAAAGACTATGGAAATGTGGATGTTGATCAGACAGAGCATGGTGAGAAAAGCTAATGTAAAAGCCAGAGCCTCAAAGTGGGCAATGAGAAAGGAAACCACCTCTTGCAGTAAAACTGGACAACTATGGGGGAACCGTACAGCTGAGCTCCCCGAGGAAATGGATGGTTCCGGCCTTGGCCATGGACGGGCACAGCCGGAGTGTAATCTCAGCAGAGCACAACGGACTTGGGAGGTTCTGGCAGAACGCTCTGCTTTCCTTTTCCCGCTGTTCACCCTCAACCACTCTTTCACTCCTGCTGTAACCATGCTGGACCACGGCTCGCTAACATGAGGTTGCCCCGTAAAGTAAGAACAGTGTAAAAATAAAAGCCAGACCCTATCTGGGGCTCTCGGTGGGCACTCGCCCCTCGTGGGACGTTGGCACATAAAACTGCCCTTTTCTCCTGTGCCGTGTCTGGGCGGCTTTGTTTGGCACCCTGCTTGCCTCCTGCTTCAAAACAAGGGCAAGCAGGAGGGAGCAGAGATAGCATAAACTCAAAATCCAGGTGTACAGGCTGGTGTTGGCGGGTGAGTCCTGAGAGCGCGGGGCTCGGGACAGGACCCTGGCCGGCTGGGCTCCTCCACTGGTCTTCAGGCCTGCAGGGTCGCCACCCTTACCTTGATGACCACCCTTTTTTTTCACTGGCTGTCACTGTTCAGAGTGGTCTCTGGTCTCTTAAACTGCCTCGCTTCAGTGCTATTGTGTGTGACCTGTCCCTTCTGCCATCAGGAGACAGGCATGTATGATATGAGTGCAGAGTTTAAAGCATGGTGAGGTGGATGTCTACACCTCGCCGAGGAGAGGACTCTACCTCTCCCTTAGAAGGCCTCAGGGGCCCCATCAGCTCAGTCCCACCTTCTCTTTGAAGCGAGCACTGGCCCAGCATGGAATTCACTAATCATTTCCTTGCTTTTCGGTATGATTGGACCCCAAGTGTAGGTATCTTTAGTGTATTGTGCAGTCTGGAAAACACAGCACCAGGCACCCACCTAGCAACAGGGGTAGGGGTGGCGGGGAGGGAGACACAGCATTGCCCCTGTTGGGTGAAGTCTGCCAGAGAAGGTTGAGGTGTGGGGTCAGGGTGGACCTCACCTTCCCTGAGAATTTACAGGAGCTCTTGTTGGGGGAGCTCATGCCTCGGGAGAGCTACGTCAGTAACGCACACCAGATGCGTTGGTGTTTCTCCGCACAGTCAGAGTTTGTGGACTGGCTATAAATTCGCACGCTAGGTCAGTTAGCCTTCCCTGGCTGAGCACTTGAGCCTCCCGTAGCAGTCAGTGAGCCAGGCAATCACAAGCTCTTTCACGCCGTCCTTCCTAGCTCACCTCACACTCGAGTCGCCCTTCACAGCGTAGGCTCACAGTGGCTGCAGGAGTTGAAGAGGCAGAATCCAAAGCCAAGACAGAGCCCACAGAAAGTAGTCATCGCAAGTGGCTGGGTAAAGATTACAGGCCAGCGTACCTTCGTTCATTTTATCCCCCTTTCCTTCCCTCTGCCTCTGGATACCCTTCTCATGTGCAAAAAATCTATCTTCCTTTTTTCCTATTGTCTGTTTTTTGAAGTTGTTTATACTTTGGGTTTCTCCTATAAGAGAAACCATGTGATGAACATTATGGTCTCAGATTGCATCCATTTTCCTATGAATGCCTGAAGTTTATCCTCCTTCATTGCAGAATAGTACTCCGTTGTATACAAATCCTACACTTTAAGTACATGGCTACCCCCCCCACCGAGATGAATGTAAACATTATGTATTGCAAACATGTACCAATAAAAAAGTGGAAAAATACAAACTAAAAAAAAATGTTTTTAGTGAAGACCTGAATAAAATGGAGCCAGTCCTATAAAAAGAGCAACAGACCAGCCAGAGGGAAAAGCTAATGGAACCTGGGCCAGGGAAAACAAAGGTGTGTGTGGTAGAGGGCACTTTCCACTACAGAGAAAATGTGAGCCACGTGATATTTAACTTGCTAGCAGCATCACTGAATAAAAAGATACGTTTAAAAAAAAGATTACAGAGCAGGGGGACAGAGAGCTCTTCTGGTGAGACAGGGCGGGCAGACTACGTGCCCACAATTGGTTCAGAGCGATCCCAGTGGGCGGGTGGGGCCGCAGAGGTGGGGACAGAGCAGGCGTGGCACGCTGTCACCTGACGGTGCAGTTGCCAGGGGCTCCGACGCGATGCCAGGTGGATGTGCTGTCACGGCTGCAACCCCCACCCTGGGTTGGGCGCCTCCTGTGTGTGATCCAGGTGAGGGCCGCGTCACTTGTGGGCTCCCCACCCCTGAGTCTGCTTCTCTCCAGTGTCGTTAGGCACATCTTGTCGCGCTTACGAGTAGCCATTTTTTTTTATTAGCAGCATTTATCAGTTTATGGCCTGGGATTGTGCTGCACAATACAAACAAAAGTTGTATTTTTTTCCAGTATGTTCTGGGTGCCCAGCATCGCGTGGTTATGTATGTGTATGTATGATTCGCCAAGACGTTCTCTGTCAGCATTTATACACCCAGTGGAGAAAACTGCTGTTTTATAAAATGGAGTCACTCAGGCCACGGCACAGCCAGAGAATGGTAGAAACCGAGACCCCACAAGGAACCAGACCAGACCTTCTGACTCGAGAGAAGTCTTTATTGTGGGAGGGACAGAGTAGCAGGCTACCTAGCGGACCAAGGTAGCCCCGAGCTGAGGAAAGCGTGGGCCTTTAAGCTCTTTTTTCTGGCGGGGTGGGGTGGGGTGAGGAGATGTCCCTGGGCCAGAAGAGGCCGAGCCCTGAGCAGCTGGGAGGGCGTCCAGGCCAGAAGCCTGGACGGCAGGAGTTGCCCATGTCAGAATGACCCAAGCAGGTGAGCTGCCAGAGCGAATGAGGGCAGGGGCAGCTTTTGTGGCCGAGGGGAACTGAAGTGGAACAGGTAAGGGAAGGAGAGAAATATTGAGAGTTGAAGTTTTCCCACGAGGGGGGTGAGGCTGGCTGCCTTGTGACTTACCAAACAAGACCTGGAGTAACTCATACATTAGTACTCGAGGGCTTGGGAGAATCCTGGGAGTACCAGGACCTGCACAGGCCCACCGACAGCATCGCCATCCGCAAAGCAGATTTGGGGCATGTGGTGGGAATTTGGGTAGTGTTCAGCCTGCCGCTTTTACGCTCTGGATTTCTGAGGTAGGTCAGAGTGCAGCACTTCCGTGAGGTGGAGACGCAGCTGATCTGGAGAGCAGGATGTGTCTGCTCCTGCCAGGACAAACCTAGTGGATGTAAGACTGAACCAGGGTCACGCTGACATGGTGCTGCCCTTAACTATGCCGCGGGAAGTGTGCTGGTGGCTGTCGTCGTGTCTCTCATGGCCGCAAAAAGTCAGACTTGTTGCCCTCTAAATCTGGAGCCAGCGTTTCTTAGTACCTCACCTCCACTTTCCTGGGAATTTTCTTGACTTCTTTGACTTTTTCCTTCTTTCCTCGGGTGGGTGGCTTGTTTTTAGCCCCCTCTGAATTCTTTCTCCACAGAAAGGCGAGTGACTGGGTTTCCTTGCTCCTAGCATGGCTTTCAGGAAAAATCTGGGTTTAAAGAAAAAAAATACCAATGTGTACGTCCATGGTAGGAGGCTGGGAGCAGAAAGAAGCCCAGAGAACCACCCCAAAAAGGACTGTGTGAGCAACTGAGGGCTTTGTTCCTGCTGCTTTCCTGATCTCAGTCACAAGAAGTCACCTGAGCTCTTTTCTTATGCCATATTATCCCTGCTCTGGGGGATAAACCACCAAGCTCCCTTATCTGCCCCTAGTCATGCGAGGGCCTGTGTAGAGGTGCCAAGCGCTAAGGGACTGTGATGGTGAGAAGAAAGGGCAGGGGGTTCCCCTGCAGGCTGGGGGCTGGGTGGGACCTGGAGTGTGTGGCTGGCACTTGAGCGGCACCCCTTAAATTACAATTCCAAATTAAAATTTCTGAACTTTTTTTTTTTTCTCTTAATGTACTTTTTAAAACTGGGCTTTTCGTGACACTCAAAATCTATTATCTCTCGGGGCTTTTGGGTCTAGACCAAGCAAGTCATTTTCTAAGAAGCTGCTGCTTGAGGTCATCTTCACTGGTGATAAATCCCACTGCTTGTTTAAAAGCAAGATTCTCAGAACTGACTGTGAAAGGTTGCATGGTACCCAGAGATCAAAAGGCAAGTTATTTCACGTCGAAACCTAAATCACTGGCCTTGAAAAAGAGAGAGACGGAAGAGTCCAAATGGCTCCCGGCCATCTCGGGAAGGGGTACTCTCTGTCGGGAGAACATCTCCAGGCCCCCAATATTCCCATCCATCAGAGCAGGAGGGCCCAGGAACTGAAGAACAAGACAGTACTTCCCTCTGTGTCCAAGGAGTGCTGGGGCCACACTGGTGTCCTTTATTCCTGTAACACTGGGGTCACTTTCATGATGCCTGTGCTGGGTGGATTGTGTAATACTCTCAATCCCGTTAGTTACCACCGATCCGATAACCCTCCTATTTTATAACAAAACTTGACATTTCATGGGCACCAAGGCAGCTCAGGAGTTATCCATGGGAAAAGTATTCTTGATGTATTCATCAGCATTGCTGGAGCCACAGAGAGGATAATTGTCAGTGTCGATCAGATCTGAAGGGGACTAGGCCTGTAGGAGGCCTTTCCGTAAGCAGGAGCTGACCAGCTCTGATAGTTGGCTGTCATGCTAGTTCCCAGGGAAGGACCTGGTGGAGCAGGTCAGAGGGGGGCCGTACATGTGCAGGTGACTGCAGCCAGTACAGCTGTGGGGGGACAGATCGATGTGTGGTTGGGATGATTGCATTCTCTGTAGCAGACATGTAGCTGTCTCTGGCCACAGGGAAGGGGCTGAGAAGGCTTTCAGGAACCTGGATTCAGGTGCCTCTAGAGGACACCCTGCTCAAACTCAAACCTTATTTGAATGTTTTCCCAGCATTTTGGGAAGTCATTTAGTGGAAAAAGAAACACACATCATCATATGTTGACGTCAAAGCAGACATCAGGAGCTAAAACACATCATACATCAAGATTTAAAACCATACTGCTGGGCTGGGGATATAGCTCAGTGGAATAAGCGCCTGCCTAGCAAGCGCAGGGTCCTGAGTTCAATCCCTAGTACCGCGAAAAAAAAAAAAAAAAAAAAAACATACTGCTTAGCTCACTGGGTAGAGGCTTGGACCTAGTTTAAAGGGTGGAGCCTAGGACTGGGCAAGATATCCTTAGTGCCCTCAAGCTGATTAGCATAATCAGGACAACCAGCACAGCTAACAGTAAAGAAAATGAAAGAGCCAGGCATGGTGGCCTGTCATCCCAGGAGGATGTCCTGACATCCCACAGGAGGCTGAGGCAGGAGGATCTCTGCAAGTTTGAGGCCAGCTTGGACTATAGTGAGCTCAAGGCCAGCCTGAACTACACAGCAAGATCCTGTCTCAAAAAGAAAGAAAAAGAAAAAGGCTCCGCCTCTGCCACTCTTTTTTCCTTCATGGTCTTGCTGGGCTGCAGTTTGCTGCCTCCTTTCTTGCCTCACTACGGAACGGGTCTTCCCTCTGTCCCCAAGCTGTGTCAGTGAGCTCTGTTATCTTGGCAGGAGGTCTTTTTTCCATGATTTCCAAGCAGCATATATCTCTCTTTTGAAATCTTTGTTGAGCTATCTCTTTAACTCTTTGCTGTGGCTACCTGCTCTTAATAAGGCTTCTGCATTGGCCCAGCCTCTGAGGAACCCTGTGGCACTACAGCTGTCTTGTCACCAGTTCAGACTCGGGAGTTCAGGTGAGATTCAGGCAGCCTGAAGAAGAGACCTAGGGTTGTAAAAATGTCTAAACATGCCTTTATTTTCAGTCATTTAACTCAGCCGCGTGCACTCACGTGGCAGTCTTCAGGCCTCTGGCATGCTCATTCTTGAAGCAGCCTGCAGGTACTTAGTCTCCCCTTACAGCCCGCATGGCAGTCCACATTTATATCAAAATATACAATTAGTGTAACGACCTTCATTGTGTAAGTTATTTACACTGCCAGCATCAGCCTTGGCCACAGAAATTATTTTCACTGGAGCACTATTGACACAGAACCACTGCCTGCGAGATCCCTTCCCTTTACAGCCTGAACCAAAGTATCGCCATCTTGCCCTTCTGCACTCCCCTGCACACAGCATTTTACCATCTTCATTCTTTTTTACAGAACACAGACTACAGGCATGGTGACTCAGTGGACTTACTCCTGGAAGAGGTCATGAAGATGTGCAGGGTAGAAACAGGGCAGAGACCAGACAAATAGCCTGGAGGCAGAAAGATACCCTCAGTCAGGTGGGCATGAGGATTCAAAGCCCGTCACGTGGGAGCCCTTTTCCCTGGCAAAGGAGATGCAACCAAATGGTGATCGGCCTCACAGAGAAGATAAGGATGCATGTGTTTGCATGTACGTGTGCGTGTGCGTGTGCGTGCGTGTGTGTGTGTGCGTGTGCGTGTGCGTGTGTGTGTGTGTGTGCGCGCGCGCACATGTACACAGGCAAGCAGGAATCCTTGGGGCTATGTGGCCTATTAGCATTTCCTGTTTGTTTTTGGTTCTGTTCTCATTTTTGAGAATAAGGAATATGGTTAGAACAATAATGTAACGTTTCATAGAGAGCCAGACATGAAGCCCCGTTCTGCCCCTGTGGGATGGTTGTGGAGTGGTCCACCGCGGAAGACGTGGCCTCTGTCCTAGCCATTGCAGAGTGATTTCCTCTGCCCTTGCAAGAGACAGAGAATAGGCTGGAGTTCAGTAAGGGAGAGCGTCTCTCTGGCACATCTGCTTCCCTAGATATTTCTCTGATGTTATGAGCCTGCTGTGTTAGGGGAGATCTCCAGGCCAAAGGAGGAGCTCCCAGAGGGAAGGGTACCAACTGTATGGCTTGTATCAAGGTGTCTTCCCAAAGGAGGCAGGTCAGTGGGGCTTTTCTGAACTGACTGGATCGAGAGTGTATGATGCTGGGATGGAGGAGGCATGATTACTAAACTAGCCCACTGATTGTTACAGCGTAGTTCTAGGCATGACTAACATGAAGGCCGGCCCTGGGTGTGAGTGCTCCCTGCACTAAGGGTACATAACCCAGATGCAATGTAAGCGGCAGAACAAGGGCTGCTGCCACTGCTTGCTGCTTTTGCTGCCTCCTGTCTTCCACCTTCCATGGCATGAGATGTTTTTTTCCACTTCTGTGATGCCCCTCTGCCGTACCAGCCTGCCTTGGGGTCAGCCCATTATGAACTGAAACCTCTACAAGTTGTGAGCCAAAATAAACCTTTCCCCCTGGAACTTTAGGTGTTAGGTATTTTGTCTAACCAATGAGAAAAGTAACTGGGACACTACCAAATATTCTTAAGGGCCCTGGAAGGGGACGAGGAGAGAGTGGGTCACAGCTGACTCCCAAGAGGAAGCTGGTAGTGGTTCCCAGTGAAAAGCAGGAGAAGAGGGTGAACCAGCCACTCCACAGAGAGCTGGAAGTGGAGAGCACAGAGGTGTGCTGTCCTTGGGATGTGCTGTGTGTTGTGGCTGAAGGAAACCCAGAAGATAAAAGAGCCGGCCCCCAGCAGTCATATATGGTGCACACCTCCATGGAATAGGCTCGAATATTTGTAGGAAGCCTAATGGGGGCCCAGTGCTACCCTGGGTGTCTGTCACACACTATAGATTTTCTCAAAATTCTCATTTTTTTAATGGTCCCCATTTGTAGCATTCCATTATTCAAATGAACATTAAAGTCATTTTTGGAACAATGGCGTTAACTACATAATGACAAGGGGACCAAACCTTGTCATTTTATAGCCGCAAGACATTATGCTTTGCTATAATTGAGGCAAACATGTAAAACTTGGTTTAAGATTGCATGTGTGGACACATTAAGATAAATCCTAGGTAACAAACTAGCCCATCCTTTTGCTGTCAATATTTGTATTGACCTCTGGGAAAACATCCAGGCAGTAGAAGAAAGAGGTGAACGGGAAAGTCACAGAGCTCGTGGTCATTGACCACATGAGGGATCTGCCTACACCCACCTTCACTGTGGCCGCACTTTAACTGTCAGCACCGAAGTAGACACCTAAAGCAGAACCAGCATGGCTATTTGTCACCACTCGCAGTCTGACAGAATAAGAGAGCTAGCCACTGTCACTTGCCTTTCGCAGAGACCCAGGGGAAAAGTTTCACAGTGCCGAAAGGAGACTCAGGTGTCCCCAGAACCAGAGGCTCGTGGTGTGGAGGAGCTGTAAGTGGCGAACCTGATGCAGGGTAAGCTATGTGATTGGCTAGAGGAGCGGTTTTGATTTCTCAGATATCCTTATTAAATTTTTGCAGGGGCAAAAATTAGGGAAGTTGGAAGATATTGATGAGGTCATGGCCCTGTGGGGCTCAGTTGCTACAAGAGTTGTTTGACTTCTTGCAGGCTGTAGGGCAGAGTCCTAAACCTATTATGTGGACTGGTGACTGGCAGTGTATTCCAGACCTCCTCATGTCACTAGCAGGTACTAGTAAATGAGATACAACACAGAGCAAGCATAGCTGTGATGTGTCCTTGCTAAAAAAATGTTTTACTGGGCTCTCGTCAAGATTGTAAACAGCTGAATGGTTGTCAAAACTTTTTATCTATGAAAATTATAACAGAAGAAATGTGCAAAACTTGAAAATAGCAAAAAGTTGGAACAAGCAGTAGTAAACCTCAAAGTCATACAGAAGAGAATATAGCGGACCACGCCCTTGTGGAACAGTATTCGATGTTCAGTGTTCAGCGCGAGACTGAATGAAGACCAAGGCAACATTTAGTGGAAAATCTAGAACAAGCCAATCTATCTTTATAGGTTGGTTGATCTGAATGTGCTTTAATTCATTTCACTGCCAATTATATTTTGAACGTATTAAAAATGGCTTTTAATCAGAAGTAGCCCCTCCACAGTTAGCCACACCCCCGAAGAGATCAGGCAGAGAAGCCCTCGGTTCCAAGTCGCCTCATCCTATAAACTGGCACCTTTGATGAATCATTTTATTTATTTTGATTTCTTTCTCCCTCTCTGTCTTAAAGGTTTTTGTACAGATACAACAGTGTGGGCTGGGAAACCACTCCCCTCCACCCACTAAAGTTTGGGCAGCATCCTGGGGCCCCTACTTCTTCCATGGTTACACAGAATGATCAACGTGAACTCTGGAACACACATACTTGCTGAGAGCACCTGACTCAGGATGACCCAGCACTCTGAGTCATGCCTGTCAATCTTATCTAGAGACCCAGTGAGAGACACCTGGGCTGGGCTGTGCCTTCTTCAAAATCTGAAAGACTGAAAGGACTGGATTAAAAAACTGTGGCATTTTTACACAATGGAATATTATTCAGCTGTAAAGAAAGACAATCTAGGGGCTTTTATAGGCAAATGGTCACAATTAGAGACCATACTCATAAGTGAGGTAAACCAGATGTGCATGTGCAAACAGCGTATAGTATCATTAGTGTAGGAACCTGGAGGTGAGAATATAGATCGGGAGGTGTGAAGGGAGACTGCTCAAGGGTAGAG
The DNA here is from genome assembly GCA_004027595.1 of Dinomys branickii. NCBI lineage: Eukaryota > Metazoa > Chordata > Mammalia > Rodentia > Dinomyidae > Dinomys > Dinomys branickii. Next base: position 234,433 of record PVLD010000112.1, on the reverse strand, counting down.
AGCAATCGGGATGAAGGGAAGGAGAGGAGGAAGAGGGGGATAGCTGTGTGGGTATGTATGTATGTGCGGGATGGCTGACATGATTGCACTGTTGTCTCATGTCATATTGATGTGGGCAACAATCGGTGATTAGTTGTTTGATCACCCTTGTATGTCTATTTGTATTGTCCTGAGTATACACTTTGAAGCTACCAACGTGTAATACAACAACCATTGTCGATCCCCTGCCACCTGTAGTTCGGTTTTTGTACTGTTCTTGTGCCAATGTGTGTATGTTTGTTAGTGTTTTTGTTCTTTTACTTTTAAAATTAAAAAAAAAATGTAAAAAAATCTGAAAGACTGATTTATCTGTGTGCTTTTTGCTTTCCCTGATCCCAGCACCATTTCTCTGTTTGCGCCACATTTATGCTTTGCTTGTTAGCATCACTCTGCCTCCTTTTGAACAAATGCAGCTGATTTGCTCTTACCAGTGAATGATGTGTGCTTGGAATTCTTTGCTGTCTGTACACCAGAGCCTGGAATCTATATGTTGGGTCTATCCCACAGTATTGGTTTGTCCCTGCCATCCACAGAAGACGTGTTGCACACAATTCACTGTCTTCTTTATGGTTTGAGTTTTCCAGAATGCGGCTGGTAGGGCCATGTACCTCACTGCAGGAGAGGCTGAGAAAGTACACCCGAGGTTCTTGCTTGGAGAGACAGGGACCATTCACCCAGAGGCGTTTCCCACGTGCAGGAAAGGATGTGTCCAGTGTCCAAAGGATGCTGGGCAGCTTCAGATAATAGACACACAAGAGGAACCGAACATTCCCAAGTAAGAGAAAGGGGTAGCAGGGCATTCTGAGCATGCAATTGAGATGGGCCCAAGAACAATAAACTCCCAAACAGCCAAATTAGAATTTAGTAGTGCTTTTAATAGTTGAGCCCAAGGACTCCCACTCACACCTCTGTTTCAAGGCTGAGAAGTGAGAGCCCCGAGCCCATTGTATGCAGGGCTTATAAAGACAAAAACCACAATGAATACACAGGTGTAGCAGGGACGTTATGCTTGGGTAACTGTCCTGTTTCTGGCAGGGACGGGCAATGTTCTTTGAATTCTTTTCGAGAAAGAGCAAGGAACCTTTGAACAATAATTATGTTACCGTACATGATTTTAGCTGTTTGAGGTGAATCAGGGGTCAAGCATGGGGTCAGTCTAGCAAGCAGCTGGGTACTTGGGCCATTACACAATTCCATGTAGCCAGATTTGAATTAAGTTCAGAGGTGTGGAAAAATCTCAAAACATGAGACGCACAGAGCCATGTATCTAGGATGGTCTGAATTTTTAAAAGCTTGTGTGGGGAAAACACCAGCACACCAGTTTCATAGGGGCCTTTTAAGAAGCAGATGCCAACCTGGGATGTTTCTTAGGGGAGCCAGCAGGGTGGGTGGAGCCCTGTGCCAGGAGGGAGGATGGTCTGAGTAGGTCTGAGTAGGGAAAGTCAAAGCCTCACCCAGGCACACCCTGCAAACACATTCCTTCCAGCACAGCCACCGCTGCTCCCATACTGGCAGCTTAATTTCCTGGCTGCCTTGGAGTTCACAGGGGTAGTGCTGGACACTGTCAGTCTGTCAGTGTTCATGGAGTTGGATGTCCACAGTGGGTTCTCGGTATGTGCCTAGCGGCATATCTTCATGGCTACTGTGACAGTGACAAAATCAGGGGTGGGGCACATTACAGATTGGTGAGCTGTGCTGCTTTGCATACAAGAAGCTTTTTTCTTTTTGAGACGGTCTCACTATATTGTTCAGACTGGCCTTGAACTCACTTTGTAGCCCCAACCGGCTTCAGACTTGCAGTGATCCTCCTGCCTCAGTCTCCTCAGTGCTGGGGTTAAGTATGTGAGCCACCACAACAGTGCTTGTGAGGACTGCCCTGGTAATCCACTTGTGGCTTGCTCTTTTAAGTCATTTTTTACCACACATGTTATGCAATGAGTGTCACTTACAAATGTCCAGACTGCACACCCTACAGTGGTTACTCCTGCAGCCAACCTTCAGGTCCTGAGCTGAGCCCTCAAGGTCCCTGCAGTCCCACGTTGGCCTGGGAGAGAAGCCCGGCCCCCATGGTTGGGTTACTTCTCTGCTTTGCTTACTAACTCTCTGCCTTCGTACTCTCTTCCCCCCACATACCAGTTTTAAAATTCAGTGTACAACCTGGTTTTCCAGAAAACTTGCCTTCAAAGGGAGTGAAAATATGGCAGAAAACTGCTACTGTGGCTCTTTTCCTTTCCGGCACTCAGTTTCGGGATCTGCTTTCATGCTTTAGAAGTAGGAGAATCAGACATCTAGTTCATTTATGTGGGTCCTTCCTTATTCTGGTTCTGATTTGCTTTGACTCAGGTTTTACTTTGTGGAGGCTCCCCGAGCCTAGAGAAGGCCTCCTCTGTGAAGCATATCCCACTATGGCTAAACTTAGGTTCCACTAAATGTTCCCTTGGTCCTGCAGGTTCCAAAGATCTATGGGAAACTCAGGGACCTCATAGAATAAGTCAGATCCTTAGGCATCAAAGTTTACAGGAAAGAAAACTGGAGATCATCCAGTCTCAGCCTTCCAAACTGAAAAGAAAGTGACAGAGATGAAGTCAACCTGGGTCACTGAGGGGCTTCTGCTTGGAGTCATTGCCTGCTACTGTCTGACACCAGGGTGGCTGTAGGTCAGTGGCTCGGCCTGGGAGCCCTGGAGACCAGGGAGCTTCCTCCACAGCCCTTGGCAGCACATCTACCCGCAAGGCAACAAGAAACATGAAACTTGGGGTGGCGTTGTCTGCAGGTGTTGAGTTGGATTCTTCTTGACAGATTCAATAGCACAGCCACAGTGACTGAGGGAGCCTAAGAATGTCCTGAAAAGGTAGGGGCACAAGGAATGGGTTACATGGCCCTTACTGTGCACCAGGGACCTTCCTAAGGGTGTTATAGATATTAACTTCTCCAACCTTCATGCCAACCCTGGATCAAGGTATTATCATCCCCCTTTACAGATGGGGAAACTGAGGCACAGGGAAGTTGGAAAAACTTGCCTGAGATCATATAGCTAATCAGTGGCAAGGCCAGAGTCTGTTCTTTCCTGGTTTGCTAGAATGTTTACCAGGGGAACTAAGAAAGTGGCCATTCCTGAGAAACTGGCCTGGGCTTCAGGGAAGACCATCTTCTGGAGGACCTGGCAGGCATACCAACATCCAGGGGACACAGCACAGCCAAAGGGGAGACCCGCCAAGGCCAGGAGCCTGTGCTTGAACTTGGCCAGTCCCAGAGCGGGCCATGGCCTCTGAAGTTTAGCTGTGAGATGTCTCCAGGACCAGGCAACTGCTCCCTTTCTGGTACGTGGGCCCTGCAGGAGGGTTCTTTGCTGGCTGGCTCGTGCCACGTCAAAAGGCCTGAGTTGGTCTGACTTGCTGATGCCCCCTCCAACACAGCTGCAATGTCTTGAGCAATTAGGGCACACGCTTGGGGGCCGGGCTGTGGGCGCTGTGAATTCCCAGCTGTGTCCCAACACACAGAGGCATTTGCCCGGTGAAGACAATGGCACGTCTCCTGGAAACAGCGTCTCGGACCAGGGCCCTCGTATTTGGCAGCGCCTCAGGGCCTGTGCGCCCCCACCCCCTGACCTCATCCCCTACAGGCGCTTAGGAAGCTTGAGGGGATCTGTTGCCAAAGTAACTACTGGCATCTGTCAGAGAGAGGTAAAGTGCTTTAAAAATCTGTTGAGGATGATTTTCAGAATTTAACCAGAAAAGATGACCAGATATATTACACAGATTTTCTTGTGGCAGAGATGTATTTTTTTCAAATGTTTCACTAACAAATCTGCAGAGAATTTCCCAGCATTCTGATACCCCTTCTGTGGAAAGCCCGGAGTCCAAGTGAGGTGATGAGCTGGTAGCCTCACCCTGTGTGTGAGTAGAAGGTCTTGGGGAAATTCCAGAATCACAGGGACAGCTAGGTGGGTGGACAGCTTTTCTGGATGCTGGTGTCCCTTGGGTTTGCAGCTGAATGTTACCGCAAAGAAAGGTTGGCTGAGGAGGTGGCTCTGGGGTAAGGACTCGGCCTAGCCCCACAGATGAGCCTGGAAGACAAGTTAGGGGAGCTAGCTGTCGTGCGCATCTGCAGCGTCACTGGGGATCTGAACCATCAAGAACACCATCCTATCTGTGGGCAAGAGCGTCAGTGGTCACGAGAAAGATGCTATAGAAGCAGCAGAAAAGTTTGATTCCTTTCCCACGGGAAACAGGGCTAATTCTCTGTAGGATTCTTAGACAAACTGAAGAGATGAAACTGGGCCTGAGCATTAACCGTGTTAACCAGGGACACAGGAGGCTGAGTGGGTTTCAGTCACATGCAGTGTGCCCGGTGAGCCTGAATTCAGCACAGGGAGCCCCTCGCTCAGAGGTAGGGGCACAGGCAGTCAGTCAAATTCCGGGGGTTCCTGGGCTGTCCTCAAAGGCACTGGGCAGTCCATGGGATAGCCAACCGTGAGGACAAATTCAGGAGCAAGATCGCCAGTGCCCAGAGGTGTAAGCAACTCTCTCTCTCTCTCTCTGGTCTATTATTTGGGGCAACAAAGATTGAAGCCGACCAAACAGCAAGCAGCAAGAGGTGGGGAGTGGCCAAATACAGGTTCGTCAGAAAGATAAAAGGAAAAGCTCCCCGCCAGCTGGGGAGGGGTATTCCCTAAGGTGGTCACTAGAGATGTTTAAAACCATTGGCTTTTAATAGAGTTTTTGATAGGGTGAACATGACAGAATGCTGGATGCCTCTGGTCGCAGGTAGGTGCTTTTATATCCACAGCGCAGGCCGCTGCGTTTGCATTTCACTTCTTCCACAGCCTCTCGCGTTTGGTTAGGGACCTGTTTCTGTCTTTTTCATACCATTAGGCCCTGCTTAAGCTAATTACTTGCACACTTTGCTTTGGTCTGTTAACTCACTGAAGCCCCAGCTGTTGGTGTCCTTTGGGTTAACTGTTCAGGACCCATGCACCCTCTGCCTAGTTTCCCCTAACTCCTTGCTTCAAAGGGCCAAAGACAGAAGCTGACAAAACAGCAAACAGCAAGAAGCGGGGAATAGCCATCAAGGAAAGGAGTTCAGGAGGCAGCTTCCACTCAAGAGGGGGAGCAGCTTCCCAGCCACCGCAAGAGCCGTAACACACCCACCTACCCAGCCCCAAGGCCTGGATTGCTTGAGTCAGGGGCCCCCAACACTGCCCCCTCCAATTCCTCACTGGAATTTCAGGTTCGCCTGCTCGTGTAACTTGCCGGGGGACTGCAGAGAAGCCCCACCCACTGCCCTCTTTTTCTCACAGGCGGTCCTATCGCAGGACCAGGCTCTGCTAGGGCTCTCTGAGAGTTGTGGCCTTGCTGTACTGCCCCTGTCACCCAGGGCTGCGTGTCTGGGACCAGGTGGCTCAGTTCTGCGGTTGCAGAGCTCCTGTCTAGAACAGAGAGACAGAAACCCTGACCTCAGGAGGGCAAAGAGATGTCCCAGTGGCAGTATGGCGGTCCCTGAGGACAGTCTGAGGAGCACCCGGCAAGGCTGATTCTAGTCACTACCAGCTCCCAGGATGTGTGGCCCATGGACACTCAGCATGTTGGTGACCTGTGCATCCCATAGGGGTTGAACTGACTCTCGGAGTGTGATCTGACCAGGAAGAGTAGAGTTTGCCAGCACCTCTCCACCATGCTGGGCCAGCCCTACCTCAGGGTCCCCGTCCTCTGCTATAACACTGGAGCTGTGAGATTAGGCCCCCTCGACCTCTCTGCCGAGTGTCACACCACACAGCGCCAAGACTCTGCTCCTACAGCTGGCCCAACGGCCCAGGTAAAATCTAATTACAGTGCCTGCTCTTTTTTACAACTAAGACAAAATTTTGTAAGGCCAAGTTCTGCTGACCAGCCCAGCAAAGAATTAACCCTCACCCATGAGATCCTTTGTGTCAAATCCTTCCCTCTGGACTCAACCAAATACTCTGAGCTTCAAGTTTAATTCTTTTCTTCAATTTTTAATTCTTTTTGAAACAGGCATTTTAAACCTCAGAGGTTTTATTTTATATAAAACGTACTTGAAACATGCAGTGGTTGTTTACATTTTAAAAATTTTGATTAAAGGACACTGCCAAGAACTGCTGGATAAGTAAAGGGAGGGAGAGTATCTTGAGAACTTTGAGGGAGAATGTCTTCTAACACATTCTTTTTTCTTTTTCTAAAACCTCACTGTATTTTTTTTTTTTTAAATCACATCTGTTATGCTTGTCAGACAAAATGAAAGAATACAAGGAACCTAGAAGACAGAAAGTCCTCTTTGTTGCAGAACCTTCCTGTACCCACTCCCAGCGGGACGGCCACAAGGACCTGCCTCGACCTCTCTCAATGGATCTGCACTCCAAGGGTCTTCCTACACACATGTGGAATCAGGCCACATAAACCGGATTACCTGCTTCTTTGTCTTTTTTGAAAAATCAAAACTAAGTTCATGTGAACTCACTGCAGTAGAAGTGGATGGATGGCAGCAGGACAGGCAGGGCTTTCACAGTGTCTCATAAGGGAAGAGCCAGAAGCTGCATAATTGCAAAGTTCTAGGATCTGACTCAGGTAGGCAGTGGCTAAAGGATAGAGGTCAGCAATGGCCCTGAAAGCTGTGGGACAGCAGTCCTCAGGCTGCAGCGAGTCCGTCTTGTCTCTTCTCAGCGAGTGCGGTACTCACTGGAATCCACTGACTTCTAGGAAAATTTCCGTGCCCCTTACCATCTTCAGTATGTTTTGTTTTTTTACTGTAGATTTGACTTTTCACCTGTTCTCATGCTCCTTCCACCTGGAGAATTTCCTTTAATATTTCTTGTAGTACCTAGGTCTGCTGGCAGTGACTTTCTCAGCTTTTAGTGGCGTGAAAGACTTGCACTTTCATTTAAAAAAATATTTAAGTGAATGTTATTGTTAAGTTTTTCTGGTAGTCATTTTACAGCCAACCGCTGCTTCTAAAGCCGTATCTGAGGATAATGTACCATTAATGACCTAGCTATGTATTTTTAGTGTTCTGTAACCTACAGCTTGAATGCAGAGAACTATTTTTGCCTGTGATTTTCAATGTACCATTTTTTCCACGAGGTGAAACTCCCGTGACATAAAATCGGCCAGCTTATAATTAGAATTCAGTGGCATTTTGTACATTCACAATGTGTGCAACCGTCACCTTTGTCTAGTTCCAAAATATTTTCATCACCCCTAGATAGCCACTCTCTACTTCCCCTCCCTGCAGGATCTGGAAACTGTGGATCTGCCTTCCCTGTGCTGGATAAGTAGAATTTTGTTTCCAGTTTCTTTCACTTAACAATGTTCTAGAAGCCCATTTCCATTGCGGCACCTCTGAGCTTCTTTCCTTTTTAAGGCTGGATACTCTCTCACTCTACAGCTATAGGGTCCTGACCATGTATCTACTGACACGCATTTGGGTCATTACCATCGTTTTTGCTATTAGGGGCAATGTGCGATGAATGACCAGTCTTTCTTTCCAAAGTAAATTTCCTTTTATCTCGAAATTGAAATAGAATGAATTGGTTAGTGACTGAAACAATTTTCACCAGGAAGAAAAACTAGAGTGGTCATTTACCAAAAGAATGAACACTCAAAGTCTAAGCCAGCTACCCCTCTGCTTCCCAGGATGGGCAGGAGGGAGGGACAGTGAGATGCCAGTGGGAACGGCTGGCAGGTTTCCAGGAAGCACAAGTTTCAAAGGGAAAGGGAGCAGTAGCCAGTAGCCTGTCTCCTTACAGTCATAAAAATAAAATTTTCGCTCTCCTATGTGGCCCACTCTGCCTTGGGGGAAGGGACACTGGATTTATTTTGGTTACAGGGACCAGGTGAGTATTTACTGCAGCTAAGACTTCAGTAAGAAGGTGGGCAGGAGGAGGGCGAGGTGCCTGCCTGTTCCATGCCAAGTGCTTGCTGGTAAGCACGTCAGGGATTTTGACTTGAGCATCCGTCTTACGACCAGTGTAGGCTGGGGAGGTTCACTTGTGACGTGGGCAGCTCAAAGAAGAGGTGCAGAGCCGCCAACTGGGTCATACATTTCTTACTGTGTCGCGTAGCCATAGTTTATCTGTTTTGCTGCCCTGGTGGCTCCCAGCCACTGTATGCTTGAAGCGGCCCTCGGCCACTCGGTCTTTTTTGTAGCTCTCCTCAGGCTCCCAGGCCAGCCTTGTGGTTCTTACTAACTTTTAGCTACCCCTGTACATTTTTTTTTTTTTTTTGGTGGCCTTTAGTTGCTTATATTCTCCAGCCCTCACGGGAGTCCATATTTACACCAAAATACAAAATAATGGCCATGTGCCGGTAACAATCTTGGTTATGTAAGTTTTTACACTGGCCAGCATTGGTCTTGGTTATATTATTTATACTGAGACCAATAAGGCACACTCGTGACAAAATCTTGTTGATTTGGGCTTACTCTCCCTTGGAAATCACCCTCCACCACCACATCCTGGACCAAAAAAACCTCATTTGATCTGAACTTTCCCCATATTCCACTTGAACAGACTATTCTGTTCCAATGGGCTTCAAACCAAGACACACTGACTTGCCTGGTGTAAACTAAACCTGATGCCATCAAAAATATAAATGGTGCTCCCTACTGATTTACTTTCAGCTTGCTCTCTTTTTAAGAGTATGTGTATTAGCCACTAGAAATTCTGGAAATCTTCAAGTTTCAGCTTTTCTAGGAAGACATTCCTCAATGTCTTGTGCATACCCTTCCAACTACTGAAGATTTAGTTTGAGACACAACTGTGCCAAACTGGTTTTGTGATGATAATCCAGACCATGGAAAGCCAGGGCTTCTGGTATAACCCGCACAGTAAGAAAGTTGCATGCCATATTCCAGCAAGCATTGGTCATGGTATCTTCAGAGCCTTGCTCTGTCAAAGTGATTCTCAGCTCAATATTGTATCTATTCTAACTTTGACAAGCATTTTATGTTTTTGTTATTAGTAGTATTCTTTGAAGTGTCAAAGCTTGTGACTATTAAAATACCCATCTAAGAAGAAACCTCAGAGGGGCCAAGGAAGCAGGGATTTGTGGCCAGGATCCTTGCAGAGGACAGGAAGGAGCTAGAGGCTGAGGCCCGGGGCTTCTGTGCTCAGGCAGCTGAGACTTTTGCGGGCTTCTCTTGATTAGTTCTGCTCTGGAAACCTAGGCGGAGACAGAGGAGGAGGAGACCATAGTCTTGCTCTCCAGAATACCCCCTTTATGTGGACATGAGACAGAGACACAGAAAATAGCAAAGGGAGACTCTGTGTTCCGGGGCTAGTCAACTACATTGCTTTTGTTTCCTTTATGAGTCCTGCCTTACTCCTGAGTGAGCCCTGTGGACACCAGGATCCTGGAGGTCACCAAGGCCAACTCCTATTTGCGATGAAGATGGTCATGGGATACTCAGAAGGCTGCCCAGAAAAAGCAGGTTTGAAATAGGGAGTGACCCACAGGCAGGGCTTACACAAGACAACAGGAAAGGAGAGGCTATCTTGGGACAGCGGGCGTGTGAAATGTTTTCCTCTACCCAGTCGCTCAGGGTACCCTGTTTTCACAGGCTGGGTGGGTTGATATGCTGACTATCACTCAAATGCCTATCACCTCCAGAGATCCCGCCTAGGCCCCGTGGACAGTGGCAGGCTCGGGGCATGTCCCCCCTCACTGGCTCCTCCCTGGAACTTCATTTCTTGCTTCTTTCCTGGACAGCAGCATATGTCCAGTGTAGGGGTGCAAAGATGAATAAGACATGGCCCTTACCCTGAAGGTTCCACAGTTTGGGAGACGTGGCAGGGCGGGGGGAGACAGCCAGTGCCTCAGTGTCAGGGGAGAGAGAGCCCTGTGTGTCCCGGTGGCGAGCAGACCTCTTGCCTTCTGCATCTCAAGAGTCTCTCTGTGTGGCCTCTGCTCTTGGGGCTTACGAGAGGTTCCCTCCACAGCAATGGCATAGGGTGTGGTCACAGGACCACCTAATGAGCAGAAGGTGGAATCCAGAGCCCATGTGGCCATGCACCAGGGACATGGCCACTTCTGCGGAGCAGCCTGCTCTCCAGTTCTACCTGAGGTGCCCAGCAAGTGTGAGGCTGAAATGGCAGAGAATAGCTTGGCCAGGAGAAGAATTTTTTATGAGTTGGGAAAGTCTTTGTCAAAACACAATCAGCCATACTTTAACTTAAAAATGTATTTAACATAGTATCTTTTTTTTTTTAAGATAAGAAAACCAAGAACCCACACCATGCGTAGCCCTAACCAGACTTTCTCAGCAGAAAGCCGCAGTCAAATTCTTCACATGAAACTGCTCTTGTGCCAAGGCAGACTTCAGCTAAAGGACTTGGAACACAGAATCCCTCACATACTATGCCTACAGTGCCAAGGGATGGCTTATACTTAAGCAGCATGTGGTATCAGTAAGGTCAAGGGACGGGATTGGCCCTATGGAAAGTTTCTGAGAAGGTGTGTTCCCAAGCAATGTACTTCAGAATCTGCTACTGATGGGAACTCTCAGTCCCTGTAGAGATTTAGGCCAACTCAGATACAGATTGGCAAGTACACAGGAATGGCTGAGGTCTTTTGTGCCTCCCCAGTCATCTATAATCAAAAGTTAAAATCCTCTATTCAGCCCCTGGAGGGCATTCTAATTGTTGCACAAATATTAAGGATCCTTTTGTAGGAAGGAAATGTATTTATGACCCTTGGTTGAGGTCATAAGAATTCTCTGCCTGACACACTAGAGAGTTCTTGTTCTAGGAGTTACTTTCTAAAAATCTCCAACCAGGTATATAAGCCTATCTAGTAAAGGAGTGTCCTTACCAACATTTACGAGCAAAACTTGCCAAGATTGCTTCGACATAGAAAGGAATCACCATCACCTAGAAACTCTTTTGAAGACTGAAAAAATTTTTAATTTTGCAAAATTCAAATGTATCTTAAAGAATGTCTTTGGGACTTTGGCTTCTGAAAGACCAAACATGCCCTGGTAGCTGTGTGTCAGGGGACAAGACCTGTCCCCGTGTCCTCTCTTTTTTTCTCCCCTCCTTGCCTGCCTTGAATGTAGACTTGTAGAGCTTGAGGGGGTGAAGGGTACGGTGGGCCAGGGGAGAGGGTGTGACTGTGTGGCCTGTGGCCTCCCCACCTGGTGCAGCTCCCTTTTAATACACTAAGGGTCACTGACGGGGCCAGGCTCCTTCCCAAGTGCCCTGAGTGCAGAAGCTGTGCTGCGCCCTTGAGCTGGTGGCAGCCAGCTGGGGCTGGTGCTGGTGGCTGGAGGGTATGTGGGGGGAGCATGGCCGCTCCATGCAGGTTTCTCTTGAGGTGGCAAAAGTGTCTTCAGAAGGAGTGTAGCAGCCAGATGCAGAACTGAATACACCTGCTTTTCTCTTGTGGTGCTGAGACTATGTCGGAGCTGCACAGAGCCCCAGCTCAGACGCAGGTCTGGGAGCCTAGGAATCTGTGTAACAAGGTCTGTCTCACAGAAGTAAGGGGGAGGGGGTTGCTCTTGTGAACAGAGTCCTGATGTCCCCAAGCAGTATACTTGGGCTCTGAGGAGGGAGTGCAGTGAATCCTGTCCACAGTAGGGAAGTCTGGTGGTCACCAGGGTAAACAGAGGGTCTCGGAGGCCTGGGGAGAGAAACGCACTTCAGCCGAGCAGCCTCTGGAGCCAGCGGGGTTTGATCTCCGTCTAGCTTTTGCGTCTCGCAAGATGTCACTGGGGGCGCTCAGTGGCCCTTCACTGTGTCTAGGCACCAGGCCCTGGGCCGGGGTGGCAGGCGCGTGGACTGCAGTGATGAATGAGACATAGGGCTGCCCTCACCGCCATGGGAAGCAGATCCTACAAGACGTGGGAAAGTCACCCCGAGAGCTCTAACTGTGGGAGACAGAAACATCCAGGGCTGTCACCAAAGAATGGACCTTTGAGCTACCCCTGGGAGACTGGGCCCAATCTGGCGGCAGAGTTGGGTCCTTGGGGCAGCTGATAGGCAGCTCTAAGGGCGGGGAGGGGACTTGGAGAGGGAGTGTTATAGCAGAGACTCCCTACAAATCCGGAGCAGAATTAGGAGGATGCTAGACATGGGCTCCAGATTCTGAAACACATTGCAGGCTTTCAGAAATGAGCATAGAAGGATGTGACTTGGGGGTTAATTCCCAATGAATTAGATGTGGCTGAGACTGGATCTGACAGAGGAACTGCGTCCAGACCTAAATAAAAAGTGGTTGCTTTTCATGACATGTGCCTCAGGGTTGTGTTTGATTTGGAAATGCAATTTTGTACGAAGTCAGGGTGGTTTGTAAACATTTTTCTCCCTCCCTGCCTTTCTCCACTGGTCCTGCTCTTTTTTTGGCCTAGTGTTTTCCTTTATTTTTTTCTCTATTTCCCAATAGGCAATGTTTAAAAGCAAACAATTTTCCTCCTAGAAATTCTGCTTTAATCTCCTTTACAATGTTTTTACTTTCAAAATAGTCCCCATGATAGTTTTTCTTTTGTTTAGTACTTTAGGAACAGTGCTTAGACTTTTATCATTCTGTTTTAAAAAATCTTGTTTTGGTGTTATTGAGACTTCAGTTGTTTCTGCGTGAGTCTGTCACTATGGCCTCTGGAAATTCCTGTGTTTTAGGGTTTGACTTTCTTTGCAGTTTCATATTTGATTTTTGTTTTAAGTGCACATGCATGTGTAAGTAACACCTCAGTAAAAGAAAATACCCAGCTTGAGGAGCTTCCCTTGGTCATTTTTTAGATGAAGAGGGTGACTTTATTTATAGACTGCTCAAAACACAGGCTACAAAGAACAGGGCATTGGACTGGCCAGTGCATACCCTTACGTGGCATTTGTCCACAGATTGCACTGGAGCATTCTAGGCAGGTGGTAAAACCCAGATGCCCTTCTGGGCAGCCCCCGTAGTCCTCATCTGTGTCTACTTACCATACCCCACCACCTACCCATCAACCAGGAGCCGAAGCCTCAGGATGAAGTTCTAAGAACAACAGCCTGTCCTAATTTTCTCTGTTCCAATGGGCTCTGGAATCACACACAAGAAATTTCTTGTGTCTGGAATCACACCCTTGACCTTTGGACCCCGCCCCTTGTTCTGTCAGTCTCCTGGTCACCCTTGATGGGAAGCTCCTTCCAGTATCCTCTTGGTTTTGAGACTGTAGAGGCCACTGGGTGGGACAAAGTGAGTCAAAAACACAGGAAGAATGGGAGAGAGGTTTCTCTTTAACTTTGGCAATCTAGTGCACTGTGTGCCAGGCTGTGCCCTGGTGGGCATGCTAGAAACTTGGCGAGGGAGGACGTAGGGATCTGTTTCAGAGCACCCTAGGACCCCAAGCAGGAGAGCCCATCAGGGCTGTGGTGAGGCCCCCAGCACTGCTGGAAAAGGACTTCAAGAGGAGCTGGAGGACTGGGTAGCTGCAGGGGAAGCAACTGCATGGGCCTTGCATTCAGAGGGCATCCACTCTTTCATGGTGGATACCAGAGCATTCTCAGCTTCCAGCAACGGATAGCCCAGGGGCTCTTTAGCAATGCAGCCCGTGGAGCTGGCTCCCAAATATCTTGCGCTGTGCAGGAACAGGCGTAGTGCCCTTTATGAGCAATCAGTGGCCATTTCCCCCAACGCCACAGTGTTGAGGTGCCTTAGGGCTGGCAAAAAATTTTTTTCTTGGCTCTCACTATAATGAGGGCGACAGCCAAAACCCCCCAAGTCAGACCTGCTTTTGCCAGCTCCTCCCACAGGAAACGTGACAGTGTCAGAGGATCACAGACGTTCACAAGGCGTCTGAAATATAGCCCTGAGACTCCTTAGGGAAGGGGCTGCTATCATTGCTCCTGAGCTTCGTAAGGGTTCCTTTAAAGACCTAGAATGTTGGGCAGACTCAGGAGGCTGCCCAGAAAAAGCAGGTTTGAAACAGGCAGTGACCCACAGGCAGGTCTCAGGCAAGATGGCAGGAAAGGAGAGGCAGTCCCGGGACGGTGAGGATCCTTTGTCCAGTCTCTCAGGCTGCCCTGTTTTCACACCAGGCTTGCTGGGCTGGCCTGTGAGACCATGGCTTTCTACTTCCTCCCTTGTCAGGTTCTCAAAAAGGCTTTGTCATCCAAATCCCCATGGGCTCTACAGATCCTACCTAAGCCTCATGGGCAGTGGAAGTCTGGGCCTGGAACCTCAGGTCCCATTCCCTGCTCCATCTATGGAGAACAGTGTATTTCAGATATTCGGTCCCTGCCCTGAGGGAGTCACAGTCCTGGAGGTGTGGGTTGGGGAGCTGGGCCCGGCAACTGGCAAAGCATCCCATGCCTTAGCACTGTGGGACAGCTCCTCATGTTTTAGGGGCTTCCAGGCTCCTTGCATTCCGCATCTCTCAGAGTTCCTTTCTGTGGCCTCTGCTTCCTGGGTCTAGGAGCTTTTTCTTCCTTCCCAGGCAAACACGGAGGATCATTTCCAATTCTGGGATTTTTCTCCTGAGATCTTTGTGCGTGACCTGGGACAAGGATTCAGGGGCCCAGGTGGCTAGTCATGGGGATTTATCAGGAGGTTTCCTCTGTGATTATGATGGGGGGCATGGTCACAGGGCCACCCAGTGAGCAGGGAGGCCCTGCTGGGGCTGGGAGGTCTTGCGAGACAACCAAAGTGTCAGTGGCAAAGTGATGGGGTCCCTTCTTCAGTCTCCTGCTCACCAGCGCCGTCTGGTGTGACAGGGGAGAGGGAGGTGGAAGTGGGGCAGTGAGTTGCTTGGCTGGGGAAAGGGATTTCTTTTGTGTGGGTAAACCTTGGTCAAAAGGTTCCCCTTTGAGGGCCTCCTGGGGAAGAGGTATCTGTCATGCCTTACTGTCCTTTTGACTTGTATCTGTTCTGAAAGTCACTTCAGGGACTCCATGGGACAGCAAGGGCCATTCAAAAGGAGCTACTTGACCTTACAGGAAAACCAGTCTATCTAGGCAAATTATAGATGCCTTCACAGGGGACCAGTACCTCCTAGGGGACAAGAGAACAGATGCAGCCAGCTTGCCACATAGATTAGAGGCCTGAGAGGCCTGGGACCCCAGGATGTGGACAGGGGCAGGAGGGAGCCCGGCTATTAGGCCTGGCCAGCCATAGATGCAGGAAGGAGAGACTAGGATCTTAAGTGACTGGCAGCAGAAGTGTGGCTTTTCCCCTAGAAGCAAGGTTAGAATTTCACAGCAATGGTGTATACAGTCCTAGTGGAGGACATCAAATGTCACAGCACATTAGAACTCACGCTCAAGCTGTGCAACTATTTGAGTGCTGAAGCACGCCCCCCTGTCCTGTGTAGCCTCCTGTCTCTCTCTGGTCTCCGTGTCAGTGAACATTGTCAGGAGCGGCCCGCACCATGCCGTTCAGCTGGCAGCAGCTAAGGCAGGGAGAGACGCACCCCAGAGATAGGGCAGGGGTGACTGAGGACAGCGCAGACAGGAAGTGCGGCTTGTGGGGACTGTCCCAGCCAGGCAGCAGGCCACCAACCAGGACTGCTGCCGAGCGGGAAGAGGCCCGGACCTGGAGCCCACAGTGCCCTCTGCCTTTTGGCTCCCACAGGGCTTCTCCTTCCTGCCTTTTTGGGCACCTGGGCTTTGGCGGCTGAGGCGACAAGGTGATGCTTGTGAAGAGCTGTGGGCAGCGCTGCTGGTCAGGTTGAGGGCGGAGCTGGGTGACCAGACGCTGACAGCACACAGCTCAGGTAACTTGCAGCTGAGCTAAGTGGAGAATGACATAAGCTGAGGCAGGGGCCTCGTGAGCTATGACACTGGGGGCTTCTGTCAGTGTGTCCCCTGTCTAGGATGCCCCTGGGGGCTGCTAGGCCTGGCTGGCATAGGTGGAGCTTTCAGGGACCCTCCTGTATTCCCACTTTCCGTGGATGTGGGTTTGTAGGAGCTGGGGCTGTGTGGGTTCTAACAGGCTAGGGGAGCGGGTGGCACTCCACGACCTCTGACTGGATGCCCTGAGTTGTCCAGGTTTGTAGCATCCCTGTCACATGTAGATGGAGTGCTGGGTACTCAAGGGCTGAAGATATCAGGGCACCGAAACAGGCAGTGGGCCTGCTCTCAGAATGCTGTGGGCTCCCTCAGTGGTTGGTATGGCAGCGCTCATTCCAGTGACTGCCAGGCAAACCGACTCTTCTTGCCAGACGAGTCATGTACTCATTAATAAAGGGGAGTGCGTGGCCATTTGTAGGCATGACTCCAAATCTTCACCTTTCTTGGTCTCAACATCATGCTGCGTGCTGGTGGCTGGGCGGGAATAAGTAGCACAATTAATCTGATTGCTGCGTCTTCCTTTACTGTTGCCCTTCCTGTCCTCTATTTTTGTCAGGTAATGAGAACTCAAGGCACAAAAGCCTGAAAGTAGCAGTGCACTGCTGCAGCAACTCTTCTGTGGCTAGATGCAGCGTTTCTGGTGGTGTTAGAGACACATGACTAAAATGTATTTAGAGATCCTGGCTTGATGTCACCTTTTTGAGAGAAACCAAAACTTGCGGATCACAATAGTGACTGGGTTGCTCAGTAACCGTTCGTTGAGGGGTGGGCCTAAGTCTTAGACCTGGGGCTGGGGTGGCAGGAGCTTGGAATACAATGACGAGCAGGACATATCGATGCCCTCATCTGTCAGTGAAGCAAATGCTACAAAACATGGGAAGGTTGCCCCTCTAGAGCTATGACCAAAGCCCTGTGGGAGAGAAAACTTCCTGATTAATACAGACATGTTTCTAAAGAATTGATGCTTGAGCTGCCACTGGAAGACTGGGTCCAATCTGGCAGCAGAGTGGGCCCTACGGGGCAGCTGACAGATAGCCTAAAAGTGGGGAAAGGTGGATAGGATGGGTAATGTTTCTGAACTGTCACCAGTATACTGGGGCAGAGGAATAGCAAGACGCCAGACACAGGCTCCAGGTTCCAAAGCACATTGGTTGGGAAAGGCCTTTGGGAAACCAGTGCAGCTTTCAAAAATAAGCAGACTGCTGATTGTCCTTCGTTCACTTTATTCGTGGCAGATAAGAAGAACTCAAGACACAGAAAGCAGTCAAGAATAGACTGAAGGTAACGGCAGTTCACATACAGCGCCTACGGATGGATGTTAAGTACCTAGGGAAACCAAGACTTGCAGACCTCAGGTTGCCCTGAGTAGAGGCTCTTTTGCTTAGACATTTCTAAAATTTATGTGTTATACACATTATCAGTTCCAAAAGGGGTATTTGGAAGCAAATGAATTCAAAGACACACACACATTAGTGATAGAAGTTCAAAAGAAAAACCCAACCATGAGATCACCTCTATGTTATAGTACTGCTGCCCATTGCCAAAGAAACATCCTTGGAGCACGGGTTAGACCCCCTTGATTCTCCTGGAGTTGTGCCCCTTCCTTCACTCCCCCTGTCTCATATCCTCCCGTCCCCATTTCTTTCCATTTTCCATACTTGGTAAAGCCACCCTAGATAGAAAAGTCACATCACCTTCCCAGGGTTTGACCTCACTGTCTTTCTCTTCCTAATAGCCAAGGGTTTCTGGGTGGACAAGATTTGCCAAATATGAGACTACTTTCTAGCAGATGGAGGTTGGCTGATAGCTCCCAGGGCTAGGCCCCTTCTCCCCTTGTATGCAAATTCTACAGCCACTTAGGGTTCACACCCCTTTCGTCCTCCAGTGTCTGGGTGCTTTGCTGGGGTTGGCCTTGGTTCAGTGAGCTTTGGCATCATCTTTATGTGTGAACCACTCATTGTACTCAAGGATCCTTGATCAGAGTACGTTGATGGCCACTTGGAGACAGGTCTACCCTTTGGGGAGGGACACAGTGGAGTTGGGGAGAAGAAAAGGGATACCTACAAGGTGACTGTGTGAAAAGATAACAAGGCGGCAGAGACCACACCCACTGCCTTCAGCTCTGGATCACTCAACTCTTACCCCCAGAAGACCAGCCTCATTCTACTACCTTCACCTTTATCTCTTTTGTCTCAAAAGCCTAAGTTTAATTCTTCTAAGGGAAATACAACTTCATCTCTTACATCCCCTTTGGCAGCTAACATAGGGCTGGATGTGCCAGAGGTTAACAAATGTGTATTAAATGAACAAACGAATGAATGAATGAATGAATGTTTCCATTACTAAGGGCATCTCCTCTAGCCCTGCATCCCCAGACCAATCCCAAGCCCCAGAGCCCTAAAGTCAGTCCTTCGCCAGTCTTCTCTTCAGGTCCACCTCCCTCCTAGGCTGCTTGATTTCTCTTAATGACAGTTATTCTCTGACATGCAGCATTGTTCTGGAATCCTTCCCTTCTTGGTCCTCACATTACTACCCCTCAGTGAATTGGTTACTTTCCTTTTTTACCTATGACCTGGGGTTCATCTAGTTTGACCGACATCCAGGCCCTCCTCATAGAGGCCTGGACTTTTGAAAAACACTTTCTTTTTGCTGCCTTGCACAGCAAAAACCAGGCTCATTTCCTAAACCTTGTAAGATTCAAATCACTGGACTACAGTTAAAAAATAAACATCTGTGGTTCCCAAAACCAGTGAAATGTGATTCAGATACCTGAAGTTGTACAACTGGATGTCACATACCTCCCTAGCCTTCCTCCTGCCACCTGTTAAAGGCCAACTTTCTGTCCAGCTCCACTGGCCCCCTCACAGGTCTCCGGCCTTCAACCTCTTTGTTCTTTTCTTCACAAAGGCCCTTTATGTCATTCCCAGCTTTGCCTGTTCAAGGCTTGGCCAAGGTCGATCCCTGTATCTTTGAGACCTCTGCTAGCCACTTGCAAAGACCACAGGCTACAGCTCCACCCTGCAGGGGCCCACTCTCTCAAGCCCTGGGCATTATTTTTGTATTTGTAATTATGTATTATTTTCCAAGGAGCTCTTTCAATGTGAACGTCCTTCCCTGCTTAAAACTTCCCCCCACCTCTGCCCTGGATCTTAGCTGTGTAGGGCTACGTGCTTCCGTGTGTCACATTACAACAGGTGGGAGAAAAACGCTGAGCTCACACTGTGTCTCCTATTTCTTTTATTTCCACGTGGATCAAATCCCTACGGGTACACTGAACATGAACTTTGTATAAGACTTAAGAGATTCAAGAGACAGAGGTAGAGAACCTGAGGCCCTTGGCTTTGAATCATATATTAGGAGGCATAAATACAAAGGACAGGGAAGGGAGGTGAATAGAAATATGCTGAGAGAGAGAGACAGAGAGAGCGGGGGAGGGGGGAGGCAAAGGGCTATGGACTGTGGAGAGTTACAGAGATGGCTCTTGGGCCCGGCATCTGAAAGGGTCCCCACATCCTAACCGATCTCCTAGATATGCGGGATGCGGTGGGGTGAGGATCCCAACCAGACCTCCAAACTGACAAGGGGGTACGGCCGGGGTGTCTTTCACGATTATCTTATACTGAATCTGTTTCAGGGGGACGGACATAAGCAGCTACAGTTTGCTGCCTTGCCCAGAAGTCAGGAAAACTATTTTTTTTTCCTTAAAAAAATTCTTACTGATGTTTTCTGCTACTAGTCTAAAGTCTCTGCTCTGGGTACCAGGAAATCCTGAGCTATATTTGGTGCATAATTCTTCAGCCTCCCAGGGAGAATTATTTGGGTTAGTATTTTGCTACACTCTCTGCACCACTTTGCTTTTTCGTCTTATTTTCTGTAAACCAGGTTTAGTGATACTTTTTCTCGCCATGTTCGTGTAGATCAGTTTGAAGCTTTTGCTTCAGTTTCCATTCCCTCATTTGCCGATGGTGACACCTGCGCCCTCCCCGAGCTAGGGATTCCTGACACAGCCTTCTTCCTCCAGCACAAAGCTGTCCTCCACCATAGTTCTGAAAGTATCGCCTTTCAAGCAAGCAGCATCGGGCCTCCTGGTGACGTTTCCGAAAGAGGCTGCTGCGCTTGACCCTTTGAAGAGGCTGCCATTCCGTCTCCAAGCCTCCTTTCTGCCTCGCAGGAGGTCTGCAACCGGAGAGCTGCACTGGCAGCGCTGCCTCTTCGTACCCAGGCAGTTTGGCGATTGGGCCCTGAGGCTGGTCCAGTCCCTAGCGGTTTGGTTGTCCAGGCAACGTGGGCGTGGCTGCGTCCACCAACTGCCCGGGTCAGGCGCGAGACTTTTCCGTTGGTGCCCACCTGCCTGCCTGCCTGCCTGCAAGGCGCGAGAGGCTGCTTAACTGTAGTTTTCAGGGGAGGGGTGTGGCTTGATCAGTGTCATTCAAACTGCGGCCAAACCCCAGGGGGCGTCTCTCTGAATCCACCAACTTCCATGTCACTTCCAGTCCTGGCTGGGGAATGCTGGGCCTTGCTGTCACACGTGGCCTGATTCTAATCCAGGAGAGAGAGATCTAAAGCCAAATCCCACGTAGCTTTCCAAAGTGTGATCAGAAGGCACCTGGGTCGGAAGAGGGAAGCATAGGCGTAGGAGCAGAGCCCCAGGCCATAGGAACCGCCCAGCAGAGGTTCTGGGGCTGGGTCCGAGAGGAGGAGTCTCAAAAGGGTCTTCAGGTGACAACAGGTGACGATGTTCGAAGGAGCACGGACGTAGGGGATGAGCTTGCAGGGAGAAGCAGAAAATGATAATATATACACTTGTTTTTTTTTTAAAGGAACTTCATGGAGGTATAATTTACAATAAAACATGCCCATCTGAAACGTACAACTTGAAGAATTTTGAAGAAAATGTATTCTTTTGTAACCATGTCCATAATCTAGGGGAAGGCCACCTCCCCCGTGTCCCTCAGCAGTGATCCCCACCAGCACACAAGCCTCAGTCCCCTGACCTGTTTTCTATGAGAGTACATGAGCACTGCCATTTCTTGAGCTTCATAAAGATAATTATACAGTATGTCCTCTTTTGCGTCTGGCGTCTGTTCTTCAGGTTTTTGAGATTCATCCGTGTAGCAGTAGTTGCTTCCTGTTATTGCAGAGAAGCATACATTGTTTGCATATACAAGCAGTTTATTTTTTTCACTTGTGTTCAGGTTGTCTCTAGGTTTCTCTTCTCTCACCTAACTTAAAAACTGACTTGAGTTGAATTGTAGAATTGTTTACTAGCTGGTTCTTCTGAATAAAATTATAAACCTTTATGCAATCTGTCTCAAGTTAATTGCATGTGTGTGTGAGTTAAGGGTTCAGACTTTTTTTTCCTTCTGGAATCTATTTCTCTATACGATGTTCCAGCACCATTTACTGGAAGGGTTTTCCTTTCCTCCATTGAATTAATTTGGTACCTTAGTATAAGGTCTATCATTTACCTATGTGATGGGGTCTGCTTCTAGATTGTTCCACTGATCTGCATGGCTACCCTTAAGCTAATTTATAGCTATGTTGATTACTATAGCATTATAGTAAATACTGAAATTGGGTGCTGTTAAGTATTTCACATGTTCTAGGTTCTTTATATACTTCCATTTTAATTTTAGAGTCAGATTATCAATTTCAACAAAAATTTTGCTATGATTTTGACAGGGATTGCACTTGAATCTGTGTATCAATTTGGAGGCAATTGTCAACAGCAATATTTTCTTTCAGCCATAAATGTGGTCTATTTATCTAAACTTTTTGAAATTCATAGAAAATTTTGTAGGTTTTCAGTGTGTGGATCTTGCATATAAATTTATTCCTAGATATTTCATGTTTTGGCTGTTGTGCCATTTCCCCCAAATGTTTGCTATTAGTATGTTATATATGGGCATGCAGTTAAGTTTTGGATATTAACCTTGTGTCTTGCAACTTTTTTTTACTAAACTTATCTATTGTAGCATATTTGTGTGATATACTCTTAAGGATTTTCTACATGACTGTTTCAGTGATAAATAGACTGTACTTTTTCTTTACCATTTCTAGTTTCCCCCCCTTTTTAATGCTGTAATGGGACAGGACCTTCAGTAAAACAGTGAATATAACTGCTGAAGGCATTCCCCCAAACTTAGGGCAGAAAATATTCTTCCATCGTTATGAGTTATGGCTATAGATTTTCTAACATCCTGAATAATCATAGTACCAATAATATAGCCCGGCAAATTAACACGGATTCCATACCATGAATGAACCTAAGGCTTAATCAAATTTTAATGGTTGTCCTTCTAGTGTTATTTTTCTGCCCCAAGATGCAGTCCATGTTCCCATAGGGCATTTGGTTGTCCTGTGCCTTAGTCTTTGTCCATTTGAGAGAGCTCAGGCCTTCAGTGCTCTGTGAAGTATTGTTTTGCACAGTATCCCTCAACTTGGAGTCTGTCTCAATATTTTCTCGTGATTAGACTGAGGTTATGCAGTTCTTGCAAGAATACCACATAAGTCACGTTGTGCAAATTCCTAGTGCATCCAACCAAGAGGCGCAATATGTAGCCAGATATGGTGGCACACACCTGTGATCTCAGCTTCTGGGGAGGCTGAGGCAGGAGAATTGAAGTGTGAGTCCAACCTGGGGAATATCAACTTAGGAAGAACTGGTCCAGGAGTCTTTTACTTATGACAGTAACCTTTAGCATTTGGTTAGATTTTTCCACTGTAAGTTTACTATTTCCCCATTAGAAGTAGTAAATACCACCTGTGATTACTTTTTGGGTCCATCACATATCTTGAATTAATTTGAATTTTTAGTATCAAAGTTTCTTGCCAGCAAAAACTATTAACATTAATGTTTTCTGTGTACTAATTTTCTTGTGCCATAATTCTACCTTTATCAATTGGACTTCTAAGAAGAAGAGCTGTGTTTTCTGCCCTGTCTATTCATTTATATCATTGTGGATTCATGGATATTTGCTTTTTTCTATGGCTTAGAATCCATTACATTTTTTAAAACAATTTTTTCCACACTTGGCCATTGAGTGCTACTTCAGGTTGGCTCTTGTTGTGCTCCTAGCATCTGCGTAACCTTTTTCTGTTGACTGATTTTCATCTTGGTATGAGTAGCATTTCTTCATATGCCTAGTAACTTGTGATTAGATGCGTGGCATTGTGATTTTAGACATAGGGGTACTGTATTTTGTTGCATCATTTTAAATAGTGTTTGGCTCTGTTCTAGAAGGCGGGTAAGAGTCTCATGGTGTACCTCAATTCTTTTGAAGCTTGATTTTTGAGTTTATTTAAGGCAGGTGGTATACTATGAAGACATGACCCTTTTGGAGTTTCTATCAAGCCCCTCCCAATATATTTTATAAAGTCCAGTCTGGCTTGTAGAAATTAAAATATTCCAACTCTGTGTGAGTTCTGAGAATTGTTTGGCTTAGAGGTCCCATGAAAAATTTCTTTCCTTTGTCATTCTTGTCCAGCCTCACGAAGTTTTCCCTACCCATACAGAAACTCATATTCAACCAAGATTCAAGTAGATCTCTATGCAGATTTCTAGAACTCTGTTTCTCTCCCCTCTGGCACCCTGCCCTGCAAATTCTGACTGCCTCAGCCTCCCCATGTAGTATTAACTCATCACTATCATACTTTGTATTTATCTGATGGCTCGTGATAATGAAGTTTGAGAATTCTTTCTATATTCTAGATATGAGTCCTCTGTGAGATATGTGATTTGCTCTCATGTATGTGATTTGCAATTCTTTTCTCCCAATCTGTAGCTGGCCTGCTGAGCCTCATAATGGTCTTTTACAGAGCAAAAGTGTTTAATTTTGATGAGGTTCTAGATATGAATCATTTTCTTTTATGGATTGTGCTTTTGGTGGCATATCTAAGAATTCTTTGTCAAACCTTAGGTCCTAGAGGTTTTCTCCAGTATTTTCTTCTAGAAGTTTTACAGTTTAACATTTAAACTTATGAGTTAATGTCCCTATAAATACGTTAATGTGTGGGTTTTATGGAGCTGTCTACTAAGTTGAAGAAGTTCTCTTCCAAGTATCCTGAAGTTCTCTTCTGTATTTACTATGAATGAGTGTTTAATTTTGTTAGAATGCTTTTTATACTTCATTTTACATAAAAATGTGATCTTTCTCCTGTGTTGTCAAATATTGAATCAATTTTGCATCCCTGAAACAATACTTAATCAATGATGGTGCATATATTATTGAATTCTCTGTGCTATTATTGTGTGGAATTTTAAATTTTATATTCATAAAAGATATTGATCTGTCGTTTTCCTCTTTTTAAAATATATTTGTGTGCCTTTGGCATCAAGTAATATTAGCGTTATAAAATGAATTAGGAAATGCTCCTTGAGCTTCTATTTTCTGGATGAGATTATGTTAGAACTATCTTAAGTCTTCTTTAAATATTGGTAGAATTCAATGGTGAAGTCATTGGGTCCTGAGACTTAATTTTGGGGAGTTCAAAAATTATGAGTTTACTTTCCTTAATAGTTACAAGACTTCTCAAATTATGCAAATATCAAACTGGATCTACTGCAGCAAGTTGTGTTTTCTGAGGAATCATATTTTACCAAATTCTCATTAAATTGTTGTGTGTAACATTGTTTATACTATTCCACTATTATTATTAGTTTGATGTCTACAAGGTGTGGTCGTATCCCAATTCTTTTTTTTTTTTTACTTTTTGAGACAGGGTCTCACCATGCAATTTAGGCTGGCCTTGAGCTCACTGCGTAGCCCAGGCTGGTCTTAAACTCACAACGATCCTCCTGCCTCAGCCTCCTGAGTGCTGGGATTATATGCACATGCCACTACACCTGGTGGTCTGAATTCATTCTTGATGTTGGTAATTTCTATCTTCTTTTTCCCTTTATTGGTCTTGCTAGAAGTCTGTCATTAACAAAATATAATCCAGAATGAAATTTCAGTTCCAATAAAGATTTTATAGCCATGTTTCCCAGTTTAGGACTGTCTGACTCCATTCAAACTTCTATAACAAAATACTATAAGCTGGGTGGCTTGTGAGAAACAAAAATTTACTGGTTTTATGGGACAGGCAAGCTTATATCAAGGTACATAAGGATCTACAGATACTGTCATGGGCAGTATTGCAATATTTTCTCATGATGAAAGGGTGAGGGACCTCTCCTGGCCTCTTTTGAAGGGATATGAGTCCGTTTGCTGCCAGTCAGGTAAGGGTTCCTTTGTTTGACTGAGATGGAAATCGCAAATTGGCAAAGGGCAGCTCTGGTAGCAGCTCCAGGGCTTGAGTGCCAGTGGCTCTAAATGCTTGGTACACTATCACTGCCCAGAGACTCTATAGTGCTTGTCCCTTAGTGTTACAGCTCTGGGGATCTAAGCCATGGCTATCAGCTCCTCAGTATCCAAGGCTAAACACTAGCAGCTATCAGATCTCTTCTCACGAGCTTTGCTGGTCTCCACCAGTTCCTATCAAATGTCACTGGTCACTGCCCATTGA
Source organism: Dinomys branickii (assembly GCA_004027595.1). Taxonomy (NCBI): domain Eukaryota; kingdom Metazoa; phylum Chordata; class Mammalia; order Rodentia; family Dinomyidae; genus Dinomys; species Dinomys branickii. The sequence goes on along the minus strand of PVLD010000112.1, from coordinate 209,112 downwards.
TATTTATTGTTGCTAGATGCCAGTGAGAGGTGTACTCAGTGCTGGCCCTCACGGGTTGACAGTGCTGGTCTCTGCTGCTGCCGGACACTCGCTGGCTGGAGCCAGTCAGTAGCAATTAACACTACCTGTTACTGCTGCTGCTGGATGCTGCCACTCTCTGCCACCAATCTCCACTGGTCTTTGCTGATTTCTGTTGCTCGTCCATGGAAGTCTTCAGCACTGGAATCCCCTAGTGTTTATAGCTCTTTTTAAAAAAGCAACCTACTCTGTCCACACTAACAAGGACAAGACCTTCTAAGCCCACGTACTCAAGAAATAAATACAAAATAGATTTACAGGACAACTGGAGTAAGGCTTTATTTAAACAGGGCCTGTGCAGCAGCACAGGGTTGTCAGTGTACAAGGGGGAGTCCTCCTTCACCAGTCTGAGGGCTGTGAGACAGTCCTGCTCATACAGCAGCACCAGGCCTGTCATTGGCCCAAATTCAATTCTGCATAACCCAAAATTCAAACGAGGGCAGACATCTTCCTGAGTGGGTACCAGACATCAATATCTTACTTATTTTTCATATGGAGGAGGGCTATTTTCTTGTGACTATATAGAAACTGACTATATATAACACAACACCATTATAGAAATATATGTAGACTCAGGAACCAGAGTTAAGCCTAAGGAGCTATATGCAAGTGGAAGCTGACAACTCAACTGATAGGGCAAGAGGGAAGAAACACCAGGACTCATGTTTATTAATTGCCCCTAAGTTACAACTCCTTTAGATGCTTTCAACTAGTTTTGTACTGTTGGAAGACACCAAAATAAAAAAATAAAGCACCCTGTTATGTCACCTCATCCACCTTTGAATCTGTGTTACAGCCTCGGTTCCTTTCCTCTTGTTGCTGAGACAAAATACCCAACGCCCAAAATGAAGGAAGGAAAAGTTTATTTAGCTCACAGTTTGCAGAGGTTTCAGTTCATTCTTGGCTGGCTCCAAGGCAGAGTGGTACATGGCAGAGGGCAACCGTTCATGGCAGCAGAACACAGCAAAAGCAACAAGTGCAAAAGGGAGGAGTGGTGGCAAGCAGCCTCCTTCCCTCCCTTACACATGCAAACTATCCACCCCAGGGCAGGTGTAGCACTCACACATGAATCAATCACAAACTCTAGAAGCCTGCCCCATGACTGCAAGAGGATTTGGGGAGACATGGATACACAAACCATAACAGTTACATAGAAACAAGTGGGTACTAACCAATGTCTCTTTCACACCAGGAACATGGACAGGGCCAGCTACCAACTTTTAGTGTCCGTGACACTAAAAGTTGCCCTTGCATTGCTTGCTCAGTGGAAAGATGTTCAGATTTATCCTACCTTTCTTTTGATCTCATTCTCAAATGAAAACCAGTGTTTTCCCCCCTGGTATTATCACAGTGACAAACTTGATTAAGTAGATACAAAATACAAAAGATAAACATGAGAGTATCAAGATGACCCATTATATTTGGATTAAATGTTATGACTTATCATTGTCATACTTCAGAAGTTTTCTTTAGTCCGAATAACTACTCACTTAGTCCCAGCAGGTCATTTCAGGCTTTGTTTACAGCTTTGACTGAAACCAGTTCCATTATCAGGGGATTGACTAAGCGTTAATGGTTTGTGGCTCTTAAAACTCATGAGCCAAGGTTATAAATACAGCTTCCATATAGTCACCACCATTGGGGTTTCTAGCAGAGCTTTCAAACAGAGGGGTATTGTGAAGGTCAGCAAATTTTTGTGCCAAGTCTGAGGGCACCTGAAATGGCACTTCTTGTGTTAGTTACTTTTCTCATTGTTGAGACAAAATGCCCAACTTTAATCCAAAATTAAAAGAAGAAAGGTTTATTGTAACTCACAGTTTGCAGAGGTTTCAGTTCATAGTTGGTTGTCTCCAAGGCAGGGTGGGAAGGGGTCATTGAAGAGGAGAAACGGTCCATGGCAAAGCAGGGCAGGCAGCAGGCAGCAGGCAGCAAGCAGCAAGCAGCAAGCAGCAAGTGACAATAGCAGCCTTTTTTCTGTCTCTTATATTCTATCCAGGCTACCTACCCTTAGGACAGATAATACTCACACCCAGGGTGAAGTACCCTTAATCCTAGCATCCCAGCATCAGATCCCTAATTCCAGCATCATACATTAGACATAGCCACCTTGGAAAAGCCACAGCATGAAGCTTTGGGGGGACATCTAGACATAAGCCACAACGTTTGAGAAGCTCTCCTCAAGTCACATTTATTTCCAAGGAGAGCCCATGGTGTGTTATTCACTAGCAACTGCAGTTTGCATTCATCTATCCAAGATGGCAGGATGTGGAAACCAGCCACGGTGATAATGTCATACATAAAGATCCCAGCACGCATGTTTAGGCAGTAGCGCAGCACGGCACTCTTTCCAAGCTGCTCTTGTCCTCAGTCTCATAACAGGATCGTGTGCACTCCCCATTAAACTCCATTCCTCATTCTTAGAAATCAGAAGTGGTACATCAAGCACGTCTTGCCCACATTGGAGTCACTGATAACTGTGGTCTTGAAAATGCAGGAGCGGGTTAGAGGCAAACACCCTGAAGACCTTGATAACATGCAGTAGGAGGAGAAGCGGGCTTCAGGTCACGACTTCATCTCCCAAGCCATTCTCCAGCCCCGTCCCGGTAGAGGAGGAGGAAAGCAGATGGGGTATGGCCCGGGAGTTAGACCACCGTGTGTGTGCATCCAGCATGCTGGCTCCACTGACAACAGGCTATTATAAAAGCTATTTAAAACTGACAAATTGTTCACCTACGAATTTTCCATGTAATATTTTTGGACCATAGGTAACTGGATAGCTGAAACCATGGAAAGAAAAGCCACAGAGAAGGGAGAAGTATGAACACACATTTACATCCCGATCTCCACTCTCAGTTGAGAGTCGCCTCCTCTTCCAGGCTGACCTTGTTTCTTTTTCTTTGGCAGAGAGAAGTAAAAGATAACTTGATTCATCGTTCTCACTCTGAGACATTATATTCTTTTAGGTCTTTTATTAATGAATCCAGAGGGATGCTTTTCCAATCACTACTTTCATTAATGACAGTAATAATACCCCTATCAATGATTTTAATAATAGTCTTAATCACTATTTATGAAGTTCACTGTCTGGCATAGTTCTACCAAAAAAAAAAAAAAAAAGAATAAGGCTAAAATTTCCGTTGTGTTAAAATGCTTTTTCAGAGAGGTTTCATGGTTTAGACAGAGAGCTGTCAATGTTGCCCTCACCCACTTGTTCTTGTTTTGTCCGTCTCGCTGACTGGTAACATGAAGCAGTACATTCATTAGTAGCCATTTAAAATATAATTGCTACAGAATTATTAATGACATATAATTTAATGCTTTTATCATATGCTTATGTTGCCTAATCTTCCCCTCAAGTTAGCAGGTCATGACGAAGGATAGCAAAAGATTGCAAATAAGTCAAATATTAAAACAAGTATCACCTAAATAACCACCCCTCTCACACTGGAATATTACGTAGTTGTGCAAGTTAATGAAGAGATACTCTATGTTGATACGGAGTGATCTCCAAGACCTATAAGAAAAAGAGCCCTGTGCGAAGGGAGGGTGGGTAATGCTCCCAGTTTTGGTACAAAGATGTTAGCACACATATTGCTTTATGAAAGCAAGGAATACCTCTGCAGGTTCTACCCAAGGATGAGGCATGTGAACATTTTAACTCATACAGCAGCAGACAAAACAGCTTAACATGATGTTGAACAGAAATGGACAGCCTTCCTTGTTCCTTAATTTCAGTTTTTCACCATGAAGCAATGTAACTGTAGGTTTTTTGTGTTTTTGTTTTTGAAATTTATGGAGCATAATGAGAGCATAACGAACAAGCAAAGTATTGTGCTGATATTTTAGAAAGGACATTGGCTTTTCCCACGCAACTGAAAGCATTGAAATGCACACTTACCATTGAAAAAGAAACACCTCCAGGAAAGCCACTTCTGTTACCTGGTCACAACTCACAGTTCTGTACAAAAGTTCATGCTAGCCAGGCAGAGTGGCGCATGCCTGTAATCCCAGCACTCAGGAGGCTGAGGCAGGGGGATCATTGAGAGTTTGAGGCTAGCCTGGGCTACAGAATGAGCTCAAGACCAGCCTGAACTGCATAGGGAGACCTTGTCTCCAAAACAAAAACAAAAACAAAAAAACAAAAGTTCATGCTAGAAGCCTCTGCTGCAAAGACCAAAAAATCAAGCAGCAGTATTTTAGGTGCAGCAAGGGTCTTCTAAAATATATTCTTATTCACAAGACTAGAGTTTCTTCCCGTTGTAACAAAACTGAGTCCAGAGCACTGAATCATTGAGTTCATTTTAAAAGTCTTTCCTTCCACACAGTGACAGATTTCACTTTTGGGGCGTCTTTTCCCTGACTTTGCTCTTCTTTGTCTTCCCTTTTCTGACTTTGTGGTTTTGGTGTTTTATTTCCAATTCTACATCAGTACTTGTGCTTCATCTTTTAAAAATGTTGCCTGTGCACTTTCTTCTCCCATTTCTGTTGCATCTCCTTGCTAGGGGGCTTTCTGCTGAGCGGCAATACCACTGTTGCACTTGGGTTGGGTTTTGGCAGGGCTGGGGAGACTCCTATGGGGAACTTTGTCATTCAGACTCCTGCTGTGCTGCTGTGTCCAGGCTCTCAGGGTCCTGAGGTTTCCTCTTTTGCAAATACACTACTTTCACGGTGACTTTCTCACATGTGGTTCAAAAGCAGCTTCCTAAGTGTCCCTAGTTACCCAGGGGGTGGATGGGAGGAGTGGCCAGCTGAGGACCAGCCCCAAGGCATCCTGGTCACGTTGCCGGGTGGCTGGCTCTCTCTCTACCTGGGTGTCTGCTGGGTCAAGTAGCCAAGGCGATTTATTGCTAATTGCTTTATTCGTCCTTTGTTTCTAATACCAGGGTCTCATGATACAAGGCTTTTTACCTACATCTCATCCTTTCACTTGAGCATTTAGTGTCATAAATGACTTTGGAAAAATGAGGTTATATTCTTTTGAAGCACTAGAATTATTATTATTATTTTAGATATCTTTTTTATATGATTCTTTTATCAGCTTAGTTTTCTGTCCAGGTGCAGTAGCTACAGGTTTTACAAAATAGAGATCCTTTATAAAGTTGAATTTCTATTCCAATAATTTGATGAAAAAATTTTTTTAACATCATAAGTACCTGATTGTCATTTTTCTTGTTTCTACTGTCATGTCTTGAATTACATTGATTTTTCAGGTATTAAATCAATTCTGCATTCTTGGACCCCCGTGAAGTCACATGTATTAGTCTTTTACATATTCCTGAGTTTGATTAGCTAATATTTTATTGAGGATATATGTTCACAAAGGTATTAGTCTGTGTTTTTTTTTTTTTTTTCCTTTCATTTTTTTGAGACAGGGTCCTGCTATGTGGTTCAGGATAGCCTTAAACTCACTATGTAAGTCCAGGTTGGCCTTGACCTCACAGAGATCCTGCTGCCTCGGCCTCTCAAGTGCTAGGGGTTTTGTTTTATTTAATGACTGTTTTTCTTCTCCCTTCTCTGTGGCTTTGCTTTCCATAGTTTCAGCTATTCAGTTACCTGTAGTCTAAAAATATTAAATGGAATATTCGTAGGTAAACAAGACGGTACTGACATCATAAAATGATAAAGGAAGTGTTCCCTTCACTTCTTTGTTTGCAAATGTTAGTGTGAGATTGATGTTATTCTCCCCTTACAATGCTCCCTATTCTCTCTGTAGTAAAAAGCCTTTAAGAGAATATAGTGACACAGGAGGTCAGAGGTGGAAAAGTTGGCTGGACAAGTAGGTGTGGGACCTGTTACCTACAAGACCCCACGGTGGCACCAAATGACTTTCAGGAGCCCTGATGTAGAACTTCCCATGAGCTCCCAAGAGATGTGAACACATAAAAAAGACCAGACATCACGAGAATCTCACTACCATGAGTCCTCACAGCAGCTCATCCTAGGTCTCCCAACCCAGATTGTACTTTTACTCTTGTTCTTACCCTTTTCTGTTTATTTTCTCTGCAGAACTAGTTCTTCCCTTACTCTTTTATCCCTCCTCATTTTCAAATAAACTTTTGGCACCATTTTTGGCTTGTCTCATCCAATTCTTTGTTTGAGACAAGAAGGCCTAAGAGTAAGTTTTTAGAGGAGGGACCACCTGACAACAATAGGGTGGTACAAGACCTCTGCCTCATTACTAAGGCTGTAATCTCAGCTCACCGCCTGGTGTCAGGTCCATACACAGTTCTCTCCTGGGTTCCAAGAGACATAAATTGGTTCTCAAGTCTTAGACCTCAAAGATACTTTCATTTCTAGTCCCCTCCACTCAGGTTCCCACTCAGAGGAAAATAGTGAGGGCTACCTCTAAAGCCCTGTGGGAGAACTATTCAAGTATGTTGTTGTTTTTCCATTGGAATAGGACTTTTCCTCAGAGGACTTTTTTCCAGTCAAAGACTCTGCAAGTGGTCAAGGTGCTCCTCAAAGAAACCATCCCCTGGTTTGGACCACTGCAGCCCTTTCTGAGTTACTCCCAAATAAGTCAGGGGTTGGCAATGGCTTTAGGGTTAAAGCACCATCTCCATTCTGCATGGAGACCTCAGTTCTCCCTGAAAGGTCAAGAGAAACAATCAGACCCTGGAGTGAACTCTGGGAAAACTTTGCCAAGAGACTCCTGAGCCTTGGCTCCAATTATTGCCCATGGCTCTAATGAGGATTCAAAACAGCCTTTAAACTGGGCTAAATATGATTCATTTGAGATGTTATATGGGAAGCCTCTTCTATCTTACAACTCTGAAAAAAGGGGACTCCTGCAGACCAATTAAAACCAAAACAGAAGGGCCCTGTTCAGTGATCTTAACACATGAACTACAGTGAAGACAGCAGAGATAGACAGATGGACTCACCTTTCTAGGACAAAGCCTAGGACATCTCTACCTGAACTGTCTAAGGAAAAAAAAAACATTCCAAAAGGGGAAAGCTACTCTTGTGAATCTCAAGAGATCAGAAGATCCTCTTCCCAAAGCAAGACTCCAGTTGTGCTTCTAGTGCAGATAAGCAGAGTCACACTACATAGAGATACTGGTTGCCTAATATCCTTCTGTGCCTCCATTGAACTTTTGTAACAAATCCACCAAGCTCTCTTCCATTAAACACTCAGCTCAAAAGTTCTCCACATATAGGCACTAGCTCTTCTCATTGTCTTCTGACAGGTTTTCTTCAGCCCAGACCATGAGCCACAACACCCTAAGGTAGAGGAAACTTAATCCGTGTGGGCATTCCCTTTTGGCCGGAAGTAGCCATATGAAGACAGAAGCCTCCACATCCTCAGGAACCCACAAAGAATTGTGGGGACTTATGTCTATGGTGGGGCAGTGGGGGAGTGGGGAATGAGGCAGGAGATTAGGGTGTGGTAAACCTGCTGTGCAAGTGGGCATGACCTGTCGATCACAGTCAGGACACATGCATAGAACAGCTCCTGAGCCCTGGACCTAATACCAATTGAAGAACATTAACTTCAGTTACTCTGGCACAGTATCAAGCAGGTTTTTGATAGGACAGCCTAGATCTGACAGCAGAGTGAGGTCTAAGAAACAGCTGCCATTGGTTTTGTGGCCACTGCCTTCTTTCCTTCTCAGTGGGCCTTTCTGTGTGCAGTGCATATTTTATGTTCATTTTGAAGAGCATTTATTTTCAAGGCACTTCTCCCTTCTTTTCTTCCCTTTAGTAAGTATAAAACCTTACTACTTTGTTTCCTGTCTAGTTCTTTGTTTAGGGGTCTTTCCTAAACTCTTGTTATCCTGGATTGTTGGGGAATTTTACTAACCTGACAGCTGAATCCATCTATGTAATAGGCTTGAGCAGTTGGCTGGACGTCCTAGGGATGGAGGTCTGGGTTTCCTAGCTTCACCTTCTTTCTCCTGCTTGAGGGATATTGCTGCTGCACAGGCCTGTAAAGGCATCTCCCCTCCCCTCCAATCCCCTTCCTTCCCTTCCTTTCCCCCTCCCCTCCCCTCCCCTCCCCTCTGTTCTCTTGCCTTCCCTTCCCTTCCTCTCCTTTCCCTTCTTGTGAACTGGCATACACTCTTCTTCTGCCCACATTTGCTGGTGAGGAGAAAGTCAAACTCTTTCTTCAGATTTGGCAACTTTGTCAGAGAAACTGGCCTCTGGGTTTGGTTCTGGTTGAGCACAGATCACAAAGTGGAAGGAAGTTGAAATGAGGATAAAGGGCCTTTAAAATGGCATCAGTAATCCAATTTGGTGAAATAGGAGTAGTAAATTACTTTTTATTATACTTCCTCCTGATTCTATTTTGAAGCAAGTGGTGTTTAAAGGCAGATGCTTTTGTTACAGAGGGTATTTGATTCGCTTGCCTTCTTGGCCTTCTCAGTAGGGACAACAGACTTAGCTCTGTGATCTGTGGAATTTTCCCCAAGTCAAATCCCCTTTAAATGTGGACCTTGGCTGTGGGGAAAGATGGAGAAGCTGATCATCTACAGATATCAGCAACTTCCTTCTTACCTTTTCTCTCTGTATTTCCAATTCATAGGTCTTTTGTAAAAACATCTAAACTTTTATTTCTAGTCGAGATATGGAAACTGCAAAAGTTCATCGCTCTCACCACCACCAGGTGAACAGGTTGGGTAAGCAACCAAACCAGTGCTGTTCGAAGCTTACTGAACTGAAGGTGTAGACTGAAGTCAAACTCACTTCCTAAGAGCTGTGAAAGAGCCCCTGGCCTGCAGTGTGACCTGAGGCTGCCTTGGTCACAGGGTTCCAACAGGGCTGAGAGCAAACCCACTGTGCATGGTGGAAGTTGGCAGATGCAATGAGAAGAGGGCTTAACTTTGAACAAAGGGGCATGAACTGCATGGTGAATTAAAATCCCCAAGACTCAAATGCATAATTACATCCACATGTCAGTTCTCATCTACAAAACCTTGGTCAGTGTCATGGCCTGGGTTTGGTGAGGACAAAGGATCAGGAAGAAGGACAATTAGATGTGCCTAGGAGACTCCTCACAATCCCTGCTAATGTAGTCTTCCCCAGGATCCAGCAGCAGCAAGGACAAGGAAGGAGGGTGCAGGGAGACCCTCGAGGTGCACCTGCTCACCTACTCTTTATAAAGCAGAGCATCATTAAGACGACATGTAAAATGGCAGATATTACCCTTAATGGGGGAGGGTGGGCATAGCGAATAGAATAGAACCAAAGATTGCTCAGATGTTAGAATCAGAAGACAGAATTTTTAAAAAAATGTGTGACTCTTGTTAAAATGTTCACTAGAAAAGATGAGCAGAATGCACAAACAGATTGGAAATTGCATTAGAGAATCTAAAATTCTATTGAAGAATAAAAATGGAAATTCCAGTACTGAAATAAATTTTTTTTTTGAGACAGGGGCATGCCATGTAGTTCAGGTTGGCCTTGAACTCACTATGACACCCAGGCTGTCCTTGAACTTGGGAAGATCCTCCAACCTCAGCCTCCAGAATGCTGGAATTACACATGTGCGTTATAAAAACCGATATTACACCCAGCTATAAAAACTCATTTGAAGGACTTGTCTTCAGACTGGATATAGCAGAAGAAAAACATTCAGTGAATTTGAAGACAAGGTAACAAAATACATCCAAACTCATGTGTAAAGTAAAAAATTAAATTTGCACTACATTAAAAAGTTAAAAACAGCACATCAGAGACGCAAGACGAAATGCTATGACCTACCTGTAAGTGGGGTCCCTAAAAGACAGGAAAGAGAAATGGAGGCTGAGGAGATATTCGCGAGGGTTGTATCAGAGAATTTTCAGAAATTGAAGAAAAAGATCAACTCACAGACCTGAGCTGCTCAGGAGAATACAAGCAGCAGAAATACAAAGGACATCACACAAAGCGCATCATGGCCTCACTGCTAAAACCAAACCTCAGCCTGACCTCTTTAGCGCTGTCAGAGAAAAGGGCCAGAGACATTTAAAGATGTAACAATGAGAGCGACAGCTGACTTCTCTTTAAAAACAGTGAAACCCAGAAGACAATGTAATGGTTTCCTTAGAAGCCTGAAAAAAAATTCAAAACACACCCTCCAAAGTGAAAGGAAAATACATTTGTAGACAAAAACAAAAATCAAACTCAGCAAACTTGAGTCCAGTTGAACTGTGGTACAAGGAATTGGACAGGAAATTCTTAAAGCTAAAGGAAAATGACTCAGGGGAAGCCTGGATCTGTAGAAAAGAAGAGCTCTGGAATGAGCTGTGTGTGTGTCCGTGTCCGTGTGCGTGTGCATGTGCGTGTGTGTGTATGTGTGTATGCATGTGCACACATCATGACATTGTTTCATTGGCTCAATACAAGTTTACATTTATCCATATATCTAACACTTTAATCACTCCATATTACATTATGAATACTTTAACAAAACACCTAAGATGGGGAACTTTGTAAAGAAAAGGGATTTATTGAACCCTCAAGCTGGAGGATGAAGGTTCAAACAGCACAGTGCTGGCTCCAGCTAGGGCTGCCCTGGCTGAGGTGACGGCACTGCTGCTGGGGAGGAGATCTCACTGTGAAAGAGGAAGTCAGGGTGCAAGGGGTTGGTCTTGCTCTTTTATGCCAACCCTCTCTTGAGAACTGGCCAGGGTCCTGCAATTCCCACATTAATTCCTTCTCATGACCTCATTATTCCCCACGTGGCCTTCTAAAGGCGCCATCGCCTCCTGCACTGTCACACGGTGGGCCAAGATTCCAGCACATGAAGTTTGGGAGACACATTTAGGCCACATTCGAGACATAGCAGGATTCACATATCAAAATTCTAATGGGTACACAGCTTTCTGTCCCACTTTGATTTCTTAACATCAGAATTTTCACTCTAAATATTTTGTTAAATAGTTAATGTATTGGTTTTGGCACATGCCAACATAAATGTATCAAAATTTATTCTCCTATTGTTGGTTTTTTATACAGATCAGTTTTTCCTCATGGAATATAGTACAATGAGCACCTCTGTATGTATTTATTTGGACATGTGAGTATTTCTCTGGGATTAATCCTGTAAAGCAGTAGAACTGGGGCAGAGGCTCTGCCTGGTATTGCTAATGTGATCGCAATGTGAGCTGCAAGGAAGCCAGATTCCTTCACCAGTTTCCCCGCAGCACACACAGGGCTGTCCTCGGAGTGTGCTCACTATGCGTTAGGAGCTCAGGAAGCTTGCACCGTGAGTCATGTGTCTGTGTGATCCCCTCTCCTCTGTTCGGGAAAGCTCCCTGCTCAGCAGCAGGCTCAGACAGTTCTTTCCCTGAAGGTGGAGTGTTTCAGGTGCGCGCTATCCCTGACTCATGGGAGTCACAGCTGCACATAATGTGGAGATCAGATGTGGCTGGCTCCGGAGCCTGCTGAGCAAAAGCACTGTTGTCCTCCCCTTTCTTCAGGACCTCCAAGGGAAAGGGTCCGCTATGTGCTTTCAAGTCGTCACCAACTGGCTGAAGTTTTTTGCTCAATTCATACAGAGATCATGAACTGGCATAGCGCAGCTTGGGGCTTTGGATGCCAGCAGCTAACAACTCTTCTAGTGCTCACAGCCTTCTCTGTTGCTTGGAGCAAGCAGCTACCAGCGGGCCTCAGAAACTACTGTGGCACCCAGAGACAGTGATTCCCTGCAATTCCTCATTCCTCTGCACTGCTCTCTGGCTGCTAGTGGCCTCAGTGTGGCCAGCTCTAGCCACAGGCTGCACTTGACCCCAGCAGCCTTCGGGATCACCAGCTCAGCCTGGACTACTTGAGACAGTCATGAATAAGCGGGAATACACCTTCCAGAAGAGGTTTGATTAGAATTTACAGCTGCAGTCCTGCAGCACAAGGGAGAATCATGCCCAGGCTGGCCCACCTGAGGTTGCTGATATGGGGTCCTGGGCGGCAGAGGGTCCCTCATGAATCTGACTAAGGAGGGACACAGAGGGGACTGCAGAGGCATCTGTGACAGGCCTGTCCCTGCCATCAGCTGTTTCAGAGGCAACTACCTCCTAATGCAGCCATGGCCCAGTTGCAAGAATAAAAGCAGCTTTGGAGAGCATTGGGGCCTTCTTCCCTGTCTCAGTGGCACATTAGCCCCCCTGGGTGGTGATGGAGACCGCTACAAAACAGACCTGAACAGGACTTAAATTAATCAATTGGCTTTTCATATTCACTTGAATATGTCCAAGGCCTAGGCTCCTTGTCTGGAAATGGGGGACTCATAGTAAGTGAACCTCTGTGGGTCACTAATCCCTACTAAGTCCTGTAATGGCAGATGACGCCGGAAAGCCTCAAAGGATAAGACGAGATCACAGCCAAGGACACCTGGATCCGATCTCAACTAGATAAAGACTGTAGCCTGCGGCATCTCACGCCTGAACGGATTAATTTAATACCTTACTTAGAGAAGATCTTGAGTGGTTCTACCTTTCTCGAGCACTCCCCTCCCTTCTTCTTATAACCAAATAAATATGGGCCACCCAGAGAAGGCCTTGGTCTTAGCCCTAAGAGACTCTTGAAATCTGTGAGAGGGCTTTGATCCTCCGGGAGCCCTGAAATCATTCTATTTGTGTCTTTTTATTTAGCCTTCACCGTACGCTCCTTTGGGAGATTTCAGACCTGATCAGCCTGCAGTAACTTAGGGATATTATTAACCTGATAGGGTGGCACCCACAGAACAGTCTCGTATGAATGCCCAGTAGGCAACACAGGCACTTGTATTTTCTTTTTTAATATCTCAGCTAATTCCACTATAGAGTCAGCATAAGATACACCGCTTTACAGGAAAAGAGAGTTTGTTTGGCCAGCTGGCAGCAGCCCAATGAATTTAACTATTGACCTCTTTAGTGCCTGGGACCTTTAATTTCTTAGGAAATGAATTTGCTTCTCATCATAGTTATACTTCAGGATATGGAGTGATAGACAAAACACAGGACAGTTGGTTAAATACGAATTCAGATAAACAAATTTTTTTAAAAAAGAAAATATTTCTGAAGCATTATACAAGGCATACTTATACCAAAGGTTATTGGTTGCTTATCTGAAATGCAAACTCTACCGGACTTCTTGTATTATTACTTGCTACGTTGGCTGGCTCCAATCCTGGTTAGACTGTAGGATATCCCTGACTTTCCATGGCTGTTCCCTGCTCTTGCTGGGGACTGGTGCTGAGATGCTGCATGTTATGGAGTGGTTTCTGTTTGTAGTGGGTTTCAGACTCTGACTCTGATGGAATTGAAAATTACATCAGTGAACCAGAAATAATAATATTCTCTGCAAAGAAACCCTTCAAGGCACTCACTAAAGTCTTCTCCAGCCCTGACCTGTCCTGAGGAGTATTTTTGGGAATTTCACTTTGTGAGGAGAGAGGGTTTCTAAAGTCCATAATGTATGTGAAAGACTTCAGACATAGGGAGAGAAGGAAGGTTTTAGCACTTGTGCATGCGACTGAACAGAGCCGTTCTCCCCGCAGAGACCTGTGTTCAAGAAGAAATTACTTTGACTTGTTAGTTATGGCTGGGTAGGGGCAGTGGACATCCCAGAAAAGGCACGGCTGGGCTAGCACAACTTACTAGAGCCTGATCAGCACAGGCACCTGAATCAACCCTGCAGATTGGTCTTCAATAGCGACACCTTGTGGCAGCATGTGGCAATGGCGGCATAGGGGGCAACACTGAATGGATGATGATAGGATGATAGGATGATAGGATGATAGGGAGGCAGAGGGAGGGAAGGCTCAGGAAAGAGACCCTGAACTTCCTGCGCGTACAGGAAGGTGGGTGATTAGGCCATTGTCAGACCGGGCTCTGCTGAGTTTGCATCTCTGCTCTGCCACGATCTGGGAGAAGCTGTCAAGTTACTGCAACCCTTTCTGCCTCAGTTTCTTAATTTGCAGATCGGTAATGTAACAGTGCCTGCCTTCTGCAGTGGTTAGAAGGTTAGACGCCCTAGTGCGTGTTAGATATTTCTGGCACAGAGTAAGCGCTCGGTCAGTGTTGGAGCCTGTTATTTCTACTGTTGAGAAAGCTCAAAGAGATGAGGGGATATTGGTATCCAAGTTAGCTAAGCCTACAACACGGTACAGAGCTGGGCATCATGGTCTCTCTGTACAAGGGCTGAGACTAATTCCAGGAAATGCAAACAACTTGCTCAGGATTTAAACTGTGGTCTGATTTGCATTTCCCGGGAGCTTGAGATTACCTACTCTAAAAGCCAAGTCTCCACCGTGCTTTAGCTACCAGCAGATTCAGCTCAGAAGTCATTTGTATTGCAAATGAATCTGACGTGCAAGTGAATCCCATGGGAAAAACATCCCTGAGGCTTGTTCCTGAATCTACCTTCTGTCTATTTTCAGTGCCTCTGTCTTAGTTTTCCCTCATCTCCTGCCTGCACTGTGCAGCCTTCTCCTAACTGGCTTTCGTCCCCTTGTCCCTGCGCCCTACAGCCTCTCCTCCTTTTATGTAGAAGGGCGCCTTCCTGTCTAAAGCACCCCCCTTACCCAGGGCTCTCGGGTGCTTCCCTATCTCGCGTACGACTCAGACTTCTTAGCTGGGTCCAGTCTGCCCCAGCTCCCTGCCCAGACTCTTGGACGGCCACTCTCCCCGGAGCCAGCTTCTCCTTTCCACTCGCGGCACTCGGACACAGGCCATGGTACGGCTCACCCTGTTGTAGAGCATCTATTGCTGCAGGTCCTTCCAGGAGGCTGAATTGAATGGAGAAATCACATCTGCTTCGCCGGAGTCTCCTTAGTAACCACCTTGATGGCAAGCCAGGAAGGGTTGATGAATGGGACAGATCATCTTGGGCCGCTATTTAGTTTACCAAAGTGGCCCCTGCCTGAATTTAGCATCTTTTCCAACTCCTTAGCATATCGTCCAGGCAGATATTAAACAAATGAGAATGAACCAAATAGCCTCTATACATTACATTGATGCTGCAATTCCATATCCTTTAAGAAACCCAAGACATTGCCGATTGGCTTATATAGCAGAGCTCTAATCACAAACCAAGGAAAAATATTACCACCACCAGTGTTTATGGAGGTAGCGTACGGTGATATCAGTGAGTCACAGCTCAGCTTGGGAAGCTTAGGTGGGTGCTACATATTAGGTCTGAAGTCAGACCTCTGGGCCATCCTGAAGACTCACAGGGTACACTGGGGCTCCAGAGCAGCTCCTCGGCTCTTCTGGCCGATGGCAGTAGGTTAGACAGGTTAGGTCCTCCTAATCAGACTACCTCGATTCAATCCTAGCTCAGCTTTACTTGTAGCTGTGCGATCTTGTGCAATCCCCTCAGCCCCTCTGTGACACAGCTGGCTTCCTGTAGAACAGGTTAGTGGTAGCACATCTCCTAGCCCAGTTACTGGGAAAAGCCAATGTCTACAAAGTGCTCGCAGCCGCAGGTAGCAAGCTGCACATGTGTGCTGGCTGTGGCCATGCACTGTGATGTCAGCTTCACTGGGTTCAGAAGCACCTAGTGGATCAGTGAAGCCCACTCCTGGGTGTGTCTGGGTGGGTCATGCAAGTGTGACCTTGGGTTCTGTACGTGGTTTTTTGCCTGTTCCTCTCTGGCACGGTTTTCCTGCTCTGCTTTCTGGCTGCCATGATGCTTCTGCCATGGAGCCAGCTGGTCATAGACTGAAAATGTGAGTCACATTAATCCTCTGCTCCCTGAAGTTGTGGGTGTTGGGTGTCATGGGTCCCAGCAATGGAAATGCTGCCCAATACACTGGCTCTTGTCATTGTAACTCCAGGGAGCTCAGTACTATTATAACAAAAATGAGCCTCATGAATTTAAGGTGTGCAGGGCAGAGACCCCCTCTCTTCCTTCCTTCCTTCCTTCCTTCCTTCCTGCCTTCCTGCCTTCCTGCCTTCCTGCCTTCCTGCCTTCCTGCCTTCCTTCCTTCTTTCCTTCCTTCCTTCCTCCTTTCTTTCCTTCCTCTTGTTCCTCCTTGTTTTCTTCCTCTATCTGCCTACCCGTTGCTCCCCATCCACCCTGTGTGGCAGTTCTGGTACTTTGGCACACATCAGGTGAGCTCTGGCTTCGAAGAGAAGCTCTCAGCAAGCCCTTCCTCCTGCGGCCCTGAGATGGTGCACCGGCCATTTCTCCTGTCATCATCTTTGAATCCAGACCATCAAACTGTTACGGTTTGTATCTGCAGGTACTCCCAAATCCTCATGTGGTGATAGGACGGGCTTCTAGATTTTTGATTGATCCATAGTCCAGTGCTAGGATTATGGGTGTGAGTGCTACGCTTGCCCCTGGGGCGGGCAGCCTGCATACAATGTAAGGGAGGGAAAGAGGCTTGCTCTTCCAGCTGCCACTCCTCCCTTTTGCTCTTGTTGCTTTTCTGTCTCCCACAGCCATGAACTGTTGCCCTCTGCCATGTGCCACTCTGCCTTGGAGCCAGCTGATTGTAGACTGAAACTTCCACAAACTTAGAGCTAACTCAACTTTTCCTTCCTTAATTCTGGGTGTCAGGTATTTTGTCTCAGCAATGAGAGACAAGTAACTTAGACACAGACCAAGATATCAATTTAGTGCACTTGGCTCCTATAATCCTATCTCTTTGAAGACTAGCTCCCTTATCTCACCCTCTTGGTGCTGTGAATTTAAACATAAAAGCTCCCTGGATTTTGAGTTGTGGCTCTTGCTGGCCACACTGAAGCATGTCCTGTTTTGGTCTGCTCCATTCCAAGCCACAGAGCACCCCAAGCCCCCACCTCCTGTTATATTGCTTAAACTAATGATGACCTAAAACTGTGTTTTCTTGCACTTTTCCATAGTGTCTCCTGAGTGGCCCATTCATGAACAAAATGTGTTCTCCCTTTCTCTCTATACTGTGGTCCCCACCCATGACAGCTTCTGGCTGGATGAAAGCACAGAGTTTCATGCATGGAGGGGTCTAGTTCAGGTTCCTGATGTTCATCCTGTCACATACAGCATGGAAGCAGAGCCTGGTGGAGGAACGCTGCTCACTTTATGGTGGCTTTGTTAAATGAAGCTAATGGGCTGAAGTTCTTTTTGGCTTAGGATTCTCAGAAGTTTCTGTCTCAGAGGTGACCTCTCAGGAACCCCCTAAATGGCTTGGCAGAGGAGCCCATCTGTTGGAGCCGAGGGAAGCTCAAGCCATGGTGGCCAGGCCACCTAGCCTGTGGGTCCTTCTCTCATTGTGGGCTGTGCCAATATGGAGGGTCTGGTGGGGCCAGATCTGGGGCTGGTAATGATGATTCTTTGGGTCTCCTTTGGGATCCAGAAATCTTTCCCAAGTGCCAGTCATCCAGCATATTCAGTGACACAAAGAGTGCCTCTTACAAGGCTGAGATGGTCTCTTCCTTCTCTTGTACCACTGTGCTGTTCAGAGTAGGGCTGGCTGGAGCATCACTGTTACTAAATGTTTCTGAAGAATTATGATGGTCACTGGCAGGATGTGGCTGCAGACAAACCTAATGTCATTCTGTCTGCACTAACAGAAGCACGTTAACTAGAATGACGGAGGTGCTAGCTTTGCTGCTGCATGCTGGAGAGTGCATTTGTAGACTTGGGTTTCATTGTGATCCTCAGTAAAGTCCCACTGTTTGTCTTTGTGGCTACTGTTCTGCCAATAAGACAACTGGGCCCAGCAGACACCAAGCTTGCTGTGAGCAGGTTTCCTGCCCCAGGCAGAGAGGTCTTGAGCTCCTTAAGATGGCAAGGAGGCTCATCTGCATCCCTTATGAAGAACAGCAGAAGTGACTGGGGATGTTTAGCCCGGGGACCAGGAAGCCTCAGAGTCCGCCCCAGCCATGTGGTGCTTTGCTATCTGGGAAGATGACCAGGCCCACCACGTGGCCCAGAAGATGCTGGTATCACAGGACTGTGGCAACCGGAGCTGGCGTGGCAAGAAGGGGAGCTCCTGACACCGGAGCGTCGCAAGCCTCACCCACATAGCCCAGGTGGGGATGTGGTCACAGGGATTCTAAGGTTGACCGCTGGGTCAGTTTTCTGTCACGGTGACAAGGTGCCTGTGAAAGTCAAATCAAGAGGAAAGGTCTATTTTGGTTCATGGTTTCAGAGGTTCAGGGCATGGCTGGTTTTATCACTAGAGGCTACAGTAAGGCAGAAACAGCATGAGGGAATAGCCTGGTGGAGGGATGCTGCTCGCTTTATGGTGGTTGGGAAGAAGAGAGGGAGGGAGACCCAGAGAGGAAGGGGCCAAGGACAAGATATAGTTCCCGAGGTCATGCCTCTCCAAGGTCCACTCCTTCGAGTTATGTTTCACCTCCTAGGTTCCCTTCATCTCTCACGTATCCCATCAAATTATGAGTATGTCAGTCCTGATGTTGGAGCCCTTGTGGCCCAAGCACCTTCCAAGATCCACACCTCTGAGCGCCTTTGGGCAATATTTTAGATCCAAGCCATCACGCCTGCCCAAGGACACAAAGTGTGTCTGTGCTTTTCCTGCCCACCTTGCATCTGTTCCTCTTCCAGTCACTGTTCCTGGTTCTGGTTTGGGGCCCCATGGTATCCAATCTTGCAGATCCCTTTGAGAATCATGTGGGGAAGCCATTTCCCATCATACCCTAGGGTCCTTGGCTACCCGAGGTACACAAGCCAAGTGGTTTCCCTTGAGTGATGGGTCTCAGAGTAGGGTACCCAGACCAGCAACACAAGCATCACCTAGGAACTTGTTAAAAACACACATTCTGAAGTCCTTCCCCACAACCCAAACCCCAGGGGCAGGGCCCAGCAACCTACATTTTGCAGTCTTCCAGGAGATTCCACTGCCCGGGTGGCTCTCGGCCTTGACTCGATTCAGTCTAAACGTCAGAAATGTTCCTCTGCTGATTCTTTTGCCTGGGCCCTCTAAAGCCTGAGATCTCTGAAGCTTCGACTTTTGCAGACCCCAGTTTTCAGTTTTTCTTCAATTCTTTGAGCAATTCTTGCTTTTCTCCAAATGAAGTCTAATTTTTCTTTGCGTCACTTATCTGGAGCCCATTTAGCATCAAAGGCCTGGCTGACACTGCATGGGGAAGACTTGCTCCGATGAGCCATGAGATCCCGCCAGCCGGGCCACTTGGAATGAATGAGTCAATAAATGGCTGATTGATGAAATGAAACCAGATCCCTCCAGTTTGAGGTCCAGAGAAAGCAGGATTCAGGTGTGTGGGGGGACTGGGAGCGTGTGACCAGATCTGAGTCCAGAGTGGCTGCAGGCCCACGGGACTAGAAAACTTGGCCTCTTTGTTGGTGGCTGGGTGACCTTGAGAAGCTGTGTAACCTCTGAAGCAGCGCCATTTTCCTCTCTCTCAAGGAGAAGATCACCACGTGCTCTTTGCTCCGTCCTCTGGCTAACAGAGGAGCTGGGGTGGCCGGGCAGAGCGCTGCGGCCTGTTGGGCTCTAAGCAGTTTACTGGGGGAGCCTGCACCTTGGTCATGCAGGCCAGATGCTTCAAGCAAGCAGACCCCTGACTCACCCCCACCCTCCTGCCTGAAGACACCAGGAGTCAGCTCTGAGCTCAAGTTTGGCCTGTCCAGAGGACCCTGATGGGGCTACGCATGGAGGGGTGGGCAGAGGAGGCGATTGCTGTTTGGGTGCTAGGGTCTGATGAGGGGGGAGGTTTCTAGCAGAGGTAAAGATGCTTTGGGAGTGAGCCTGTTCTAAAGATAATTGGTATAAACAAGCATCTGGCGAGGCACTCGGAGTTGCTGTGAAACCCGCATGCACTTGGCAGAGATGTTCAGAGGCTCTGCTCGAGATTTGTTTCATGGCTGTCTCCCAGCTGCTGGGGAAGTGGCTGAGGAGCCCTCTGTAGCTCCTGCCCTGGTTCCTTCCCCCTCCTCACTTCTCTTCTCTCTGATGCCCCCTGGTTTGCTAGTCTACCGGTTCTACTTCTTGTTTTTCTATGTCACCTGCTGTTTTCAGTGTCCGTTTTTGGTTGCAAGTGACTGATCTTGTAGCAACTTGGGGACACAGGGAGGCTTTATTGGATCTTGGAGTTGAGCCTTGAATTCTAGTAACCACCTCCTGGGAAGGGAAGAGTGCAGGTGGACTTTGGGAACAGCCAGAATCAGGCCTTGACCTTGGCAAGTAGTGTCTCATCTTTGCTTCTTTATTTTTTTTTGTGATGGTTTCATTGTCTCTCACCACAAACTAGCTTCTGCCCCCTGGTGGGAAATATCGTTGAGAGGAACCTCCAGTCCCCTTTTACAGACCCCATTGCCGGAGAGAGACTGGATTTTACTTTCTGGGTCCCAGGCTGAGTTAAAGAGAAAGCTCACTGATAATCATAGCTCACATGCTTGACTGTCCAGCTCTAACAATGACACCTGTGAGAATTTGTGAATTCTCACCTCTCTGAAGAGCAATTTTCTCACCTGAGAGATGGGGATTGAACATGGTTCCCAGGCCAGAAAGGCAGCGATGGCCTAGTGGCCAGGACCAGATCCAATGATCTAAATACCTTCTGCATGCATGAGAATTTAGGAGGACATTCATAACACCCAGCTGGATGATGAGCTCCGGTGGTGGGCACTGTGCCTGAAATGTGTCCCTTCACATCTCTCACCCAGGGTAGGAACGTGGCAGGACTCTGGAGCTTCCCATCTGCCTCTGCGGAGGTAAGGGCTAAACAGGTAGGAGGAAGGAAGGGCGTCAGTTCCACTCCACAGCAGATGGTGGCGCCAGCCTGCAGCCAAAGGAGCCCTGCAGGGGCTATCTGCAGCGAGGAGGCTGGTAGGATGGCTTTTCAGGGACTCAGCCAGAGAAGCCTCGGTATTGGCCTTACCTGTGTGGCAATGGGCAAGGAGAGAGACCCATGGGAGCGTCAAACAGAGAGTTCAGGCATCGTGAACCCCACCCTGAAATTCATCAGAGGGTCGGGACTCAGAGATGGGCCATTCTGGGCTGGGCTTTGAGGCCTTTCTGAGCCCAAAATGCTCCAAGCAGAGTGGGCACCATGGGTGGGATGGTAACTAACAACAGGGAAGGCCTCCAGCAGCCTCAGGCTGGGGATGTGGGGGCTGGGCCTTGTGCCAGAGCCCAAGTCCCCCGAAGCCACAGACTTAGACACTGGATGTTATCCCTACGTTAGAGTAGTATTCTAGGCTGCAGGCCACACAGGTAACACAGCCCCATCTGTTAACGCAGGCCTGTTGGGCGTACCATGAAAGCTGCACATAGCTCAGTGGTACAGTGTTCCTTAGCATGTGTGGGGCCCTGGGTTCGATCCCCAGAGGTCCCCCCTAAATATACACCATCATCATTTTGGGCAGGCAGTTATCATATTCTTACATTCTCATATAAACCAGTGACACTGGCTCACCCTGCTGCCCCTCTCATTCTGCAGAGGGAAATTGAGGCTCCAGGGCTTGTGGGACTGGTCCTCCCCGGGGACTCCTGCTTGCCCCACCTGGAAACTGACAGCGGTGGACTGACACCAACCTCCTCTCTAGTTGTATTTTCTTAAAAAAAAAAAAAAAGTGCGGGACTCTCCTTAGCAATGTGGGTAAACTGACAGCCGAGGACTGGTCTCCATCCCACTACTCGTCATTCGTTCATTCACTCGTTTGGGATTCGCTGGGCACCACGGTGAGCCAGGCATCTTAGCAGAGGCTGCAGGTGGAGAGCAGAGACGCCAGCAGAGGCATCCCGCTGCTCCCATGGGATCCGCTGCCTGAGGGGACGTACGTAATTGAGAAGCAACTGCACAAGGAAGCATGCATGGTGGGGCCTTCACCCAGCTCAGGAAGATGAGGGGAAATTCCCTGAAGGAGGGGGACCTAAGTTGAGACTGAAGTGCGGAGCCGCTAGCTGGGTTGAAAGGGAGCATGGGGTTTACACACACAGGCCCGGAGACCCCTTGTTTACCAGGAGTCGAGGGTAGCTTGATGCCAGCTCTTCTGGTCACCCCAGAAGGGTTGCAGGGACACAAGACGTGAGTTGGGACCGTCCATGCCCATCTGTCCGTGTGCCCAGGGTGTGCTGCACACAGGAGCAAAACTATAATAAAGACAATCCCCTCTCCTCAGGAAAACACAGCCACAGGCTTCCTGCCTGGCTTTCCCCACGTTAAGCCTTTCTCTGTTGCTATGACAAAGACCTGAGAGAAAAGGTCTGTTTTGTCTCATTTAAGAGATTTCAGTCCATGGGTAGTTGGCCCTGTTCTTTAAGCCTGAGGAAGCACAATCCACAGTCCTGATGGGGTATGTGGTGGAAGAGATCCTTTCATCTGATGAGGGCCAGGAGCAGAGAGAGAGAGAGAGAGAGAGAGAGAGAGAGAGAGAGGACCTGGGTTCTAACGTTCCTTTCAAAGTCACACTCTCAACAACCTCACTTCCTGGCACCTCCCCACCTCCAGTGTTTCACCACTTCCTCCCTTGGTCAGTTGTTCTTTTACTGGGACAAAATGCTTGAAACCCACAATTCAGAGGCGGAAAGGTTTACTGTGGCTGACACTTTCAGAGGAAGCAGTCCAGGGTTGTTGGCTCCAAAGTAGAAACATCGTGCCAGAAGGGGACAGCAGGACAAAGCTACTCAACTCATGGTATCTGGGAAGCAGAAGGCGGAAGAAGAGCGCTTGTGCGCAAGGGGTCGGGAACTATTGTAGGCCCTAAGGCCGCCTCCCAGTGGCCCGTTCCGCTATGACCTTGTCCATGAGGGAACTCATCGATGAGGGTGGTGCCCTTTCAACCCGACCACTTCTCCAGGAGAGCCTTAGTCCAGTTGCAATGAGAAGGAAAGGGCCGTCGGGGAGGGGACCTGGCTGTCCTGCTGTTTGGTTGAGGGCTAAGCAGCTTATCTCTTGGCAGAGTGCAGAGGATGGCGATGCCAGTGGTCATGACCAGGTGAATGTCCTTGCCTGGAGTCTGTGTCTCTACCCGGGGAGAAGGGGTTGGGGTTTGGAGCGAGAAGGCGGGATACTGGCCTTGCTGGGCTGCTTACTAACTGCATCCCAAGGTTTGCATCTCAGTTCTTTCCTACAATACAAAGCTGCGGATCTCCATTGTGACTTGGGGTTGTACCACACTAGGAGAAATGTCAATGATAGCAACAGCAAAGATCACAACAGCAGACACTCAACAACCACTGGGGGGCTCACACCAATGACCCATGCATGGGGCCTAGATGCAGGAGCCCTCAGGAGCTCTCTGCATTGTTATGGCTGTGTGGGTAGAGCGGTGGTGCCGTCCTGTGCTTCCCAGAACTTGGGCAGCCCCACAGCGACCCCAGACTGCCTACGCAAACCAGACTCTGTCTCTTCTCTGGTCCTTGGTGTGTGACAACGGGAGAGGTCCACTGGGACGCTTTGAAGAGTGAGCCCTTCTCCTCAGACCTGTCAAAAGAGTTGCCATCCACCTCCTGTGTATTGGAAGCAGTAAAGGTGGGTTCCCATCTTAACCAGTTTCTTACAGACTGGAGTTTAAACTTGGGTCTGTTGGTTAAAATGTCTTTGATTTTTACTTTCATTTTTCCAGTTTGCCATTTTTTTAAACTTTGGAGAATATCTGTACTATTTTCACATGAGTGACTATGTTTATTATAAAAAACAAAGTCAATATGGCAAAATGAAAGAAGTAAGTAAAAATAATTTGAAATCCCCACCGATGATAAACCATTAATCCACCAGGAAACACCCTTCTACAGATAGCAGTGCCCGGGTCATGCTTATGTTTCCTATTTAATGATCATGCAGCTGTGCTCTATGCGGCAGACTGCTAAGCTGATGGTTAATTGCCTGCCAAATATGTATTCTCATTTTCTCCTTGGTAACAGGACTCTTGGCAATATACCCAGGGGAAAAAAATCCATTTTTCAAAGCTCCATAATGGGTGCAAGAGGCTGGTGAGATGTGGCTTGGTAAAGCTTCTGCTTAAAGCTGTTATGGCTCTTTCCTGGGATTTCCCAATCACAGACATGGTGGCTGGAGCTTCAGTGGCCATAATGTAGCCTTGAGGATGGAAGTTACCTTTCAAGGACAGCAGAGCAGAGGACTGAGCCGCCAGTGGCTTCAAGGAACTACTATACAACATTGGAAGGTCAGCCTTTACTTTCTTCTGTGCAAGGGAATACCCCACTAGTCTGCTTAAGCCATTAGGCTTAAAATACTATATACCTTTGTAAACATTTTAAAATTAATGTCTAAAATTATTTTAAGCTTACATAGTTGCAAAGAATGTAATTCTAACTTATTGAAACTTAACAGTCTAAGACTATCACATCACTTTTTGAAATGTAGTCAAAGAAGTATAAATTTTATAATAATTTGATATTCCCCATTGTCTATTTGAAATACATGAACAAAAATCTTCAGAAGTTAAATTTTAGATTATTTGATTTTCTTCTTGAACTCTTATTACCATTCTATATGTCTTACATAATTTTACTCATCATGTTTTTATGTTTGAAAGTCTTTTAGTATATAATATCCAGTGTCTTGACAATAAAATCACACACACACACACACACACACACACACACACACACACACAAATGCTTTTCTATCGCTTGTGACCATAAACCTTCAAGAATTAAAATTTGTTCTGAATTAAGCTAAATTACAATCTTAGTGAATATACATGATCAAAAGAACCTAAGTACATTTAAAAACTTTCTACATAATAAGCACAAAATTAAAAAACTGGGAAATACATTCATTAATAAGATGAATGGAACCATTTTTCAACTAATGGTTCAATTTTCCATAGACAAATATTACTTATTGTTAGAATAAGATGGGGTGCAACTAGTTTCTTCTCCTATTTACTGATTTTAAAGAAGGAAGCACTGCTGGGCATGGTGGCACATGCCTGTAATACCACTAATCAGGAGGCTGAGGCAGGAGGATCACTGCAAGTTTGAGACCAATTGAGGCTACACAGTGAGTTCAAGGCCAGTTTAAACTATATAGCAAGTCCCTGTTTCAAAAAATAAAACAAAATGAAACAAAACAAAACAAAATAAAATGAATAAGTAAGTATTAAAATACTTGCTCACATAAAGAAGGGTGTGTTTTATTCAGCATTGTTGTAATTCTTGGAACTTTTTATGAATTATAAGATAAAAATCATAAGAGGTATCACCAAAACCATTTTTAGTATTCTATCAGCTAATAATTTGATTGAGTCTTCCTTTAGTTTTGTTGAAAGCAAAGAATTAAAAACCACTGACTTGCAAAGGAGTTGGAACTCATTCACTAGAGTAATGCACATTTTCAATTTCTGGGAAGTATATCAAAAAGACTGCATACCAAGACCTATTAATTACTCTCATTCCTTTACAAAGGGGCACTTGCTTAAACTACTCTTCATAAAAGGCACTGGGAAAAATCCAAACATAAATTTCAGCTACTCATATCAGTGTAGCATTTTCTGTGAAATGCTTTTTCCTGAGTGTAAGCTTTAAACATCCTTTCATCCAAACCCTGGAAACTGTCCACCCAATATCCTAGATGGCAAAGCTAGTTCTCAATGCCAAACCAATTAGCCAAGTCAGGTTTACTTACTTTGAAATATGACACATGCTCAGAAAAGTGCCCTCAGCAAACTTTTACAGGTCAATGCATTATTGGAAAATAGACACTTGTAATGATCGTTCTCTGCTAGCGTCCTGGAAACCCTATTTCATGTCCTGTCCCAGTTGTTTCTCTTTGCTGTCCCCCTGGGACTCAGCCTGCTGTCCTGAGTTGTGTGGAGAGCATGTTTTTTTTCTTCATAACGTTATCATGCTCACTTCTGAACAATAAAGCTGATTTTGCTTCATGTTGAATTTCCGTAAAGGGAAAGTTACTGAGTTGTTTGTGCACATCTGACTCATGTTTGAGAAATACATTCAGATACTCACATGGATCTATGTGTTTACTTGCACTTTGTTTATTGTAAGAAATCACCATGATATATTATTGAATCTGCTATTCCAAAGAAAAGAGTTTATTTTGGCTCAGCTTTGGAGGTTTCAGTCCATGACTGATTGGCCCTGCTGCTTTGGGTCTGGGAGGATGCCTCATTGTGGCAGTACATGGTGGGTGGAAGCTATTCATCTCATGGTGGAGAAAGAAGAGTGAGGTATGCCTGGGTCCCACAATTCCCTGTGAGGCCACACTCCCAAAGTCCCTAAGACCTCCCGCTTGGCCCCACCCCTTATACGTCCTAGCACCTCCCACACAGGCTGGGGACCAAGCCCAACATATAAGGCTTGGGGGGAAAGACCCAAACTATAGCATTCAACCAATGCTGATCCACCATTTCAAAGGCTGTGCATTGTACACTCATTTTAGCCCCTGGATACTTGTCAGGCTTTGTCCTTTTGCACTTCTTGTGCACTCTGGAGGGACAAAGTCATATTTAAAACTTAATTTCTTCTCTTGGTTTTGTTTTATTTTTTTGAGACAGGGTCTCACTATGTAGTTCAGGCTGGCCCTGAACTCTGTGTATCCCAGGCTGGTCTTGAACTTATAGGAATCTTCTTGCCCCAGCCTCCCAGGTACTGGGATTACAGGTTGTGCCGCCATGCCTGGAAAACTTAATTTCATTAAATTTGCATTTCTATGAAAATGAACAGGACTGAATTCCCCACGGGAAAGACTTGAGCCATTTTTCTATTAGAATTTCTATTTCTTGCTGTCTTGTAGGGTTTTTAAAAAAAATACATTGCCAACATCAGTTATTTCCCTTGCAAATATCTTCTCCCACTCTGTGATTTGTCTTTAAATGGTTGTTTTGATGAACAAGAAATTCTTAAATTCATGGGCTCTGAATAGTAATTTCTTTTATTGGTTAATGTGGTTCTTTTCCATCCTGATAAAAAAGATCTTCCCTACATTAGGTCCCTGAAGATGGCATTCTGTGTTACCTTCTAGATGCTTTAATGTCTTCTTTCACTAGTTATCTTCTACACTTGGACTTGAATTTTTTTTTTTGTAGAGTGTGCAGTATGGTTTATTTTGCTTTTTTCCTGTACAAATACCCAATATCCCTTTCCCAATTTCTTGTAGAGATGCATTTGTTAAATATCAGTAGTGCATGTGTGTGTGTGTGTGTGTGTGTGTGTGTGTGTGTGTGTGTGTGTACGTACATACTTTGCAAGGCGCCTGGGCTCTCTATTCTTTTATCTTAGTCTATTTGTCCAGCCCTCTGTCAAAACAACACTGTCTTAGTTACCATGTTCTTATAACAACTCTTGATATTAAGTACACCGCATTTTCCCAACTTCTTAAACACCTCACTATTTTGTTAGTTTATGTCCTCCAGGAAGCAGATACCATGATGGCATTAAAAGTTAATAAACATACGTTATTTAAACATACTTGCATGGGAGAAAAATAGGAAGGGAGCTTGCTAAGGCTATGAGAACTGTCAGACTGTGATGCAAGTCTGCTTCCAAGCAAAGGTTTCCAATAAAGCTCCTAAGAAAGAGGGCTGGGGAGAAGTGTTCTGAGAGACCGTGCAAAGACAGGTTCAGCAGAGTGGCTGAGGGTTCCCAGAGCCAGTGCTGGCCATCAGCAGGGTCCTGGGATTCCTGAGAACAGGTTTGATTTACTTTTCCTAACTGCATCCAAGTATTAGCCCAAAGAAGCCCACGGTAGGTGTGGCTTCAGCCCAGACTTGGCGATGAATTTCAGGGCAGAGCCGGACAGCACACTAGTCAATTGCTCTCCCTACACTAGCTTGGAATTTGCAAGACTCACAGTGACTTCTGCCATGTATCCTTTGTGGTAGATCTATTTTTTCACACACAGCTCCCATAAAGTTCCCTAGTAGGATCTGATCAAGCCTACAGGTCAGTTTAGGGGGAATTGGTGTCTTTAAAATATGTCTTCCTAGGGTGGACAGGATCTTGGATTGTTCCAAGACAAGGAGATAGTCAGTATCTGTGGTGAT
Source organism: Dinomys branickii (assembly GCA_004027595.1). Lineage (NCBI taxonomy): Eukaryota > Metazoa > Chordata > Mammalia > Rodentia > Dinomyidae > Dinomys > Dinomys branickii. The sequence continues at coordinate 181,191 of PVLD010000112.1, read as the reverse complement.
ATATGTGCCAGTTCCCCCAATCTGCTCATGATGCATTGTACACAGAGGACATGTTGAGATATCACGTCATGCCTTATCAATATGTATAATTACTGTGTGAATTAAAAATAAAGATATGTTGAAACTATATAGGGCTTCTGATCCATGACCTTAACATATAGCTTTGTTTACTTATATTGTTCATATTTCTGAATAATGTTTTATTATTTTTTGTAAGGACTTATAGTCTACTGATTCCTAGGTAATTTGATTTTTTTTGCAACTTGTTGCTAGTAAATACAAATGGTATTGATTTTTGTGTATTGAGCTTTCTCAAGTGACATGGATAAGCTCATTGTTAAGTATGACAATTTATTTATATATTGTTTTGGGTTTTCTCTCCTTACAAAGTATCTGATACTAATTATTTTCCTTCTCTCTAACCTTACACTTTTTCTTTTTCTTGGCCTACTGCATTGGCCACTTCCTATACAATGGTGAATAGAAGTGAACATACTTGTCTCATTTCAAATCTTGAAAGGCAAACTTACTACATTTTGCTAATAAGTAAAGCTATACTGTGAACTTTTACCACCTCCCCCCAGCCCAATCCATGTGCACATTTTTCCACCTGTGCAGAGCTCCAGGAAGCAACTCACAGGATCTGAAACAAAGGGTTACAAATGCTTTTAAATCATTCATAATTTCTTATCTAGGAGGGTGTCTTTCTTCTAGAGAAGGTTTGGGTTTTTTTTTTTTTTTTTTTTTGCTCCTATCAGGTATCTGGGGTTCTAGCAATCCTAGAGGGCCTGAGATTGTTAAGAGCGGTTTTTCTGTGGCTCTGAACCTGGTCCTCTCATTCCTAAGCACAACTGCCTTGGTGGATCCTGGTGTCCAACTTCTGTGCCTTAGCTCTGCAAGGTCATCAAAAGCATGCACTAGCTTTTAGCCTCTCACCCTCTCAGAGACAACTCTCTTCCAGAATCACCAAATATTCCCCGGAGAAAACAGACCAACTTCTATGGCACCAGCTTCATCTCTGTGGACTTTTCTATTCTCTACTTCTTGGCTGGACTCCCCACCAATGCCATTTTGTTGGGAGCCAATATGCCTTTCAAATACTGTGCTTCCATTTTCCACTTCAATTAAAGTATTCTCAGTTGGTAAGTTGGTTTTAAAAAAACTCAATTTACCATTAGCACCAAATTTAATTTGTATACTAAAATTGGGGTGTAATTTATACACATAAAACACAGAAATCCTGAGTGCGTAACTCAAAGTTATCCATATGTAGCTACATGTAATCACTTATTATTATTTCAAGCAATTGTATGAAAATATATAATCCCGTACACCCTTCTCACTTTTGAATTTTATCCTCAGAGGAAAAAAGTGCAGTGATTTGGTGACAAATCACATAAGATGTTTCTGCTTTCAATATTTCTCACTGATAGGTATTTTTGGGTTTTTGCTCTACTCATGGAACTTTCTGTCAGGAGAAATGCAATCTTTGTTAGTACTTAGAGCATGGAAGAGGATCAAGATGCCTAAATTAAAACTGTCATTATTCTTATGACGTCACTCTACAATGTATCTTAGTTCAACATGCCCCACAGTAGTCCAAAATGCCTTCATTCCTTTCCATTTAAAAATCTGGCTTTGTGCTTTATTTATTTTTTTAAACGTGCCTTTACAAAATTCTATGGAAATATTTCTATACCTATTTTAATGTCACCTCATTCTCCCTGAAGGAAGCACAATGTCCTTTGAAGGGAGGTATGTTAATTATACTAATTTCCTACTTTGTAGGAAGGTATACTACCAGAAACCAGAAACATCTATTGTGGGAGGATATTTATGGCTTTTTTCCTTCAAGTTTTTATTGTTAAAAATGCTACTGTTGCCAGAAATGGTGACACACACCTGTAATCCCAGCTGTATCAGTCAGCTGCCCCATTGCTGAGACACATGGCTCAACACCCACAACTTAAAGAACGGGCAAGGCTTAACTCTAGCTCATTGTCTCAGGAGACTCAGTCTATGGTCAACGGGCTGTGAAGCAGAAACTTCATGGTGGAAAGGCATGATGGAGCAAACCTGGCTCATTCATGGGATCTAGAAAGCAGAGAGGGGAAGAGCACCCAAGAGAAATAGACCAGAAACAGATCCCAACGCCATGCCTCTATGACTCACCCAGATACATGTGGGATGGTCCTCTACTAATGTGCTAGGTGTTACTTAAACTAATGAAGTTGACAATATCATCAGCAATCTGCGAAGTGGAAGCAGGAGAATCATAAGTTTGAATCCCACTTACACAACTTATCAACCTAGCAAGACCCTGTCTCAAAAAGGGAGGGAGGCTGGGAATGTAGATTAGTGTGAAGACCCTGGGTTCATTTCCCAGTATTGAAAATGAGGCTATTGCTAATTTTCTTGTATATATTATGTTTTATTGATTCTCCAATGCTAATTTTTTTCACATTTTGATATTGATGAGATATTACCATTGTAATAGGCAGAGAGGTGGCTACCAGGAACATACCTGTTGTTGTCCACATGCATATCAAATTGGTCATAGCTTATTATAGTGTCACTTCTATTTCATGATGGGCATTAGTGGTACTATTTATGTCTTGAGTATAATTGCCTATAAAACTCTTTAAAAACTTTGCACTATGATTTGACATTGACAAAAAGTTGCTGCCTATGTAGAAAACAATGGATAAAGAACATCAAGGTATTAGACGAAAAATCAGGTTCAGAATGGGGATTATGGCTTGTAAGAAAATCCTGAGGAAATACTGCCTCATCAAAACTCTGGACAGTACACAGGACGACTGCATGGAAAAGCAGAAACAGTGAATTCTTTACTGAAAAGCAACTGAGAAGTGTTATGTATCATATATGAAGAAGTTTGAGAAATGTCTTACTCAATTCTGATTACATTCTTGTTTTATGATATAAATAATATCTACATAAAGATAGCTCTTTCATCTGATAAAGCTCTTTCAACAATTATAAAATAATTTTTACAAATAAGAAAATAATTATGATGTAGTTTACTTGGCAGAATTTTTCTTTCTTAATAGTGCATCAAATATTGAGCCAGCCATGGTGGCACACATCTGTAATCCTAGCACTCTGGGAGCCCAAGGTAGGAAGATCACAAGTTCAAGCCCAGTCTGGGCAACTTAGTAAGACCCTACCTCACAGAAAGTATTGAGGGTGGTGTAGCTCATTGCCAAGGCTGTGGATTCAGTCATCAGTATTGCATTAAAAAACAAAACTAAAACAAACAAAAATTAAAAAACACATCAGATGTTGGCATTTCTTCCAAGAATGGCGTCTTAGAGTCCATGAAATATGCTTTATCTTTGCATACTCAGGCAAAGCAAAATACCCTATTTCTAGGATATGTTTTACCTGTAGAAATCACATGTAAGGTTAAAATAGAAGCAAAGACAGTTTTAAGGGCACAAACTGGATTTGCAAATATGGAAATACAGACTTGGTTAAACTGAACAAACATTTTATGAAAAAATGAGCTTGGATTTTCTACTGAAAGAAATGGGTATGTGCAGTTTAGCATTCTTTGGAGGAGATAGGCGGGATGGAGCAAGTTTATGGCTGGAAACTGCCCCAAACCAGGATGGTCACCCATAATGTAACCTCCTTGGAAGTGGTACAGCTGGTCCTTCTGCTATTTCACAAACCTTCTAGCTGTTATTAGATTCCAGAAAACTGTTCCTTCTAGTAGACATCTGTGTGGCAATTTACTCCAGTCAGAAACTCTCCAAGGCTCAAAAGAGGGTTTTTGTTCCTTTTTTTTTTTAACTATACTGTAGACATCTTGGTTTTTATTTTGTTGTACCCTAACTGAAATATGTTTAATATGGGGAAATGTAATTATCCATTGGGTAAGAATGGGAGCTTGGTTATGGTTCCTTGATGAAAGGAGGCCCTGTGACACCAAGAATTTGAATGTTTCCTTTGCTGACCCAGGAGAAGCACACCATACTGATTCAGCATGGGGTACAGGGACTCTTTTATTTGTAAGGTAGGAGAAGGGCAATGGAGGAGAACAAGCCAGGAAGAGAGTAAATATGGATTTTTAAAAAAAATATGGATGTTGATTGAGCTCTGGCAATAGATTCCTTTAGATCTGTTTCACTTGGATACTCTTTGGAAAGTTGGTAGGTTTTCATGGACAAAGTCATTGTCTGCAGCCACTTGTGTCCACTTCCTACACCATGAATGTAGGAATTCCTACAATTCCTAACACAGTTCCTGAATGATGAACTAACCATTTCTATATTATAAGGTTGTTTTATATTTCTAATTAGATAACGTAGATAAATTCCTTAGCAACTGTTGCTTGACATATAATAAGAATGCAGTAACTCAATTGTTACCCATAGCATGAATATTCATTTATCTATTTAAATATTTTTTACTTGTTTTATGGTATACTCTGATCAAGTCTTTTTTTTTTTTTTTCTGATCAAGTCTTCAAGAGAGGACTCTTGGCATGGTATAAAGAACATGAGGTGGTAAATTTGGATTCTTGCCTCATCTCAACACTTGGGAGCTGTGATATCTTGAGTGTTGGTTTGCTCATCATCTGCCTCCATTTTGTTGAGTTGGCCAAAGACAGAAGGAAGTGAATACAAATACCTCTGAAATGCTGCAGCATATATAAGGCACCCTTAAGATGCCATTCCAATCCCAAGGGGTCAAGTTCTCCTTCATACACTGCTAACCTCACTCTGACCTCAGCAAACAGGCTCTTCCTGTGGGAACTTCCCTCATAAGTCATTCTCTCCTTTGATACTGGACTCTCGCCTGCCCAGGGCCACACACAAGAATGTGTAGCAGGAGATGAACAAGAGCTGGCTCAAGTGGTTTGAAAAAGCCTATGGGAAAATTCACAGCTCTCTTCCCTGGAGTGGGGTCCCTTATTCTATCTTCCATGAAACCACTGCCTGCCAGCCCTTCCCAAAGTGTGGGATGAGTGGCCCCATGTTGGGAAAGTCATTCCAGAGGACAGGGAGGAAGGGTAGGGAGGAAGAGGGTATCAGGAGAGGGCAGAGTGGTTCCTCTGTGGGCTCTCCTCCATCCTTCTGACTCTGTTAAGAAAAAAACCTGTTTGGTGTTTATGGCTTTTTCAACATTTTAACCTCTGTTCTCTCTATTTTTAACAAGGAGAAAACTGGTTTTCAGATGAGTGGTCTTTAATAAACTCTTCGGTTTACATTGAGTCTATGTGCACAGTTATCTCCTCTTCACAGTAGGGGACCTGCTATAAGCAGTAGCTCACACTTACCAAGCTCCAAGCAGTGCTGTGAACCTTTCTGATTAGTAGCTCATTTCACCCTGACATGCCACTATGAGAGAGGTCTAGTGTGTCCATCTTACAGGCTTGGAAACCAAGCTCAGACAGTGAACTGCCCAGAAAGTCATGGCTAGCGTGGGTAGAACTTGGACCAATCCCAAGCTTACATTCTTTAGGAGAGTGAAAGTAAGGTTCCTTTTACAAACACTTCATTGAGCTGGGTTAAAGATACATTTTAGGTGAAAACTCAAAAGGAGTATGTGTCAAAAATTGAGACAGTGATCCTTGGAAGGTCCAAGCTTGGGAACTATCAGCTGAGCCTGGTGCCATAGCTTGAGTGTTCCCATCAAAACCCATAGTGAAGATCAATCCTCAGTGTCATATGTTAACTGTTTTGGAGACCAGGCTTTAGGAGGTGATTGGAGTTAGATGAAAGCATTATGTTGCCAGTCAGCCTAGGGTTCTTCTGCTCAACTCAGATGGAAATCACGAATCGGCAAAGTGCAGCTCTACAGCAATCCTGTCACCAGATGACACTGGATAAAGCTGGATGCCAGCAGTTGAGGCAGCCAGCTGCTGGTTACTGTACTGCTGCCATTGTCTTATGGTGTCAGCTTGTGCCAGATGTCATAAGTTAACTCTACCAGGTGCTGGTTCTGTGTCTGAGTTATGTTTTTCCTTGCTGCGACAAAATACCCAACACCCACAAGTTAAGGATGAAAGGTTTATTTAGCTCACAGTTAGTACAGGTTTCAGTCCATCATCAGCTAGCTCTCAGGCAGGGTGCCACACAGCAGGAGGGGCAACCATTCATGGCAATGAAAAACTGCAAAAGCAATGAGAGAGAGAGAGAGAGAGAGAGAGAGAGAGAGAGAGAGAGAGAGAGAGAGAGAGAAAGGAGGCCTCTTTCTTCCCTTATATTGTACCCAGACTACCCAGACTACCTGCCCTGGGCTGGATGTAGCATTCACATCCTTAATCTTAGCATTGGATCATGAATCAATTGCAAAATCTAGATTCAGTAACCTCCAAACAGCCTGCCCCCCATTACTACATGAGCCTTTGGGGGGACAGCCAAACACAAAGCATAACACTCCACTCCTAGTCCCCCAAGGACTCATGCACATCCCTTTACACAAAAGGCATTTAACCCATCTCTAAGAGTTACCAAAGTCCTAACAGTTTCAGCATTGCTGAAAAGTCCAAGTCCCTAGTCTCCTCTGAGTTTTAAGGCAAACTCTTAGCTGTGAGCCTCTGTAAAAAAGAAAGGAAAATTAAAACTTCCAATATTCAAAGGCACAAGATAGACATTCCCCCTCCAAAAGTTACAAACAGCAGGATACAAAGGAATGGAACCAAAGCAAGTAAAAATCTAGCAGGTCAAACATTAAGTCCTGTGGTTTCATGTGCAGCATCTGAGTCAATCCTTGGCAAGATGTGAACCTCCAAGGGCTTCAGTGGCTCTGCCCCTACAGCACTTCCGGTAGTTGTAGCTCTCATGGCTTCTCTCTTGGGCCCATTCTATTCCCTCCTTGTAGTTTTCCTCAGATGACCCACACTCCTGGCTTCTCCAAACTTCCTGGGTCTCCATTGCACCTTGGCTTCACACTCAGAGCTTCACACACTACCCTCTCAGGGGCACACTGCCTGGCCTCCCAGGCCTTCTTCTGAAATCTGGGAGGATGCCTTCTTGACCCCACAGCTCTAGCATTCTGCATGCACCTAAAACCAGCACCATGTGGATGGTGCCAAGGTCTGCTGCTAGCTGGAGCAGTAGCCAGGCTTCCCTCTCTCTTGGCTGTAGGGGCCGAGTGCCTGGAGAGTGTCTGGATTGCTGAGCACTCTGAATCTAATTTGAGGAGGAAATTCTGTATGCTGTCACCATTCTGGAACATAGTGCTCCATGGCTTTCTTCTCAAAGCAAAGTCTTCACTTTTGCAATTTTGAGGCTGCAAAGGGTGGAGTCCTGCTGCTTATTGTGATGCCCTCAGGCCATCCTTTCTATTCTCCTGTTCTTTCTCAGGGATCAAGATCTCCTTTTCTCTATCTTTGCAGTCTACAGATTTACTGGAGCTTCCTTTCTGACCAAACTCATGACATTTAAAATCATCCTGCTGGGCTCTTTGCTCTTGTTTTGCAACATAAATTTGGTTAAAAGCCCCTACCAATAGCCATGCCCCTGTGTCTACATTCAACTGCTTTGAATTTTTTTCTGCCGGTTTAATTAGTCTGCTGCCCTTAGTCTTAGTCTCAGGCAAAATCTCTGGACATGAGCAAAATGCAGACAAATATTTTGTGAAGCCATAACACACATCATCTGGAGTCCAACAGCCAATGCAGTCCTTCTTTCCAGCAGAAACCTCTTGAGCCTGGTCTTTACCAGCAGGATTTCTATCAGCCTTCTGATCTTCTGAGCTCTGATCAGCAGAACAGCCTAAGGCAGTCCAGCTCTACTTTTTCAGATGGCATTTCTGAATCTTTCCAAACTCTTCCTACAAGCCATTTCCAAAGGCTCTTGTACCACACGGTCAGGTGCAGTCACAGCAATGATCATACTTCTCTGGTCCCAAATTCTGTTTTGGTTAGTTTGCTCTACTTGTTGAGACAAAATACCCAACACACACAAGTTAAAGGAGTAAATGTTTATTTAACTCATATCTTGTAGAAGTTTCAGTCCATAATTGGCAGGTTCCAAAGCAGGGTGACACACGAAAGAGGGGCAACCATACATGGTGGTGGAAAACAGCAAAAGCAACAGGAAAGGAGAGCAAAGGAAGGAGGCTGGAAGAGAGGAGAGAGAGAACACAAGCCTCTCTCTGTCCCTTATATTGTATGCACTCTACCTGCCTTAGGGTGGGTGTAGCACTCACATCCTTAATTCCAGCACTGGGTCGTGAATGAATCACAAACTCTAGATTCAGTTGCTTCTGAACAGCCTGCATCTCATGAGTGTCTGAGGTTTTTGGGGGACATCCAGACATAAACCATGACACTACCACTTCCAGGCCACTACCTTTTGGTGCTGGCTTGTGTCAAATACTGTAGGTTGACTCTACTGAGTGCCGGACTCTACTGCTGGTCTTCATTGGCAGCTGGTCTCTGGAACTCTTCAGTGCTAACGGCTCTTCATGTTTATTGATCTTTTTTTTTTTTTTTAACTGATCGCTCTGCCCACGATACCAGGATAGTACATATTTGCAGGACACGATGATTACATTCCTTGTGAGGAACTGGTACATACACATAACAGATCTCAATTCCTTTTTTGATTTACAGGAGTTTTAGAGCCCGTACTACCTGAGAAATAAATAATGAGCAGGTTTACAGGAGCACCGAAGTGAGTCTTTATTTAACAGAGCTGCAGCATAGGGGGTTAGTACACAAGCGAGAGCCCTTCTAGATTAAACTAGAGATGTGGCTGGGGGAAGCTGCTTACAGAGCAGCTGCAGGCCTGTGCCAGTGACAGGCAGGGCTGAACCAGGGAGCCTTCTGGAAGGTTAGCTACGGGGGCTGGGGATGTTTATAATGGACCCAGACTCCTCTTTCTCTGAGGTTGACCTGGCCAGGGAGCCCCTGCCCTCTTCAGAAAGGTAATAATAGGGTGCAAAGTGGCCAGAATCAGGGAGAGGTGCCTTGATGACTGACTGGCTGCACCTACCCTGGAGTGGAGTGGAGAGAATGGTTGAAACAGCTGGGGAAGACACTACTAGATGGCCAAGGAGGACACAGAGCAAATCTTCCCAGCCCTTCCGGGCAGGTAGCAAAAGGAGGGGAGGGGTAGGGACATGACAACTGCTGGCCAACCCCCTCCTTCACTTCCAGCCATACTGGCAAAAATGGGACAACTAAGCGTCCTGGATTAGGATGGAGCCCCATGATGCCACGGGAGGCTTCGTAAGAAAGGAGGGGAAACCCAGGAAGGAACACTTGCTCTGTCTTACTATGGGATGCCCTTTGCCATGTTACAAAGTGATCAGAAGGTCTCATGTAAGATACAGCGCCATGCTCTTGGCTTTCCAGAACCATGAACTAAATGAGTCTCTTTTTCTTATAAATCACCCAGTCTGTGATACTCAGTTACAGCAATAGAACACAGACTGAGTCACCCACCCAGGCGTCACTGTCTTTCCCCAAGGGCTGAATTTTCAGCCCTGGATGGGCCTCACTAACGGCAGGGAGGCTGTAAAGGCCTGGCTGGGCTCTCAGCAGACAGCAGGGCCTGTTCTGGTTCCCATGAAAAGCCAAACCGGATATGGGCCATCTGATGCCCTTCTATCCCTTCTGTGTTCTTACCATGTAATTGGGTTACCAATTCAAACAATATGATGTGATAACATAATCATATAATCCTGGGCCTTCTCCAGGAGACCTAGAATAGTGATTAAGTTAGAAAAGGGCATTTGAGGTTGTAGGTGGTTAGTTAAAGGGGACACCTGGCTGATGGCTGGGGAGCAAGGGCACCCTGACAGCCCCAAAGAGGCAAGCTCCTCCCCCAGGGGGCTCCAAAGTTGATCTGTCTGGCCTGTTCCAGGACTGGTTTCCTTTTAGGTAGCTGCAGACACCCCAGAGCCAAGGTCGGTGTGGAGAGGCAGCATCTGGTGGGCCAGCAGGTGTCACCAGCAGGAGGTCCTGCTTCTGCAGCCTCCAGAAGTTAATGGGTTCCTGTAAGAACATCCCTCAAACACTTGGTGAGTGTTGAGGGCTGCATGTAGCTGTGATGAATAAATGAATGTTTGTACTCACTCAGAGACAGGCACCATTGGGTGGAAGAGGAGTTCAAAGCAGTCAAAGATGGGTTCTCCCAGACTTCTCAGGCAGTCAGCCAAGACCAAGGTAACAGGACTATGTAGGAGGAGATCAGGGCTTGAGCCTGAGGGAAGCAGCCTGTTCACACTCATCTACACATTTCTATGTACCTTCTGCAGGTCCTCACAGTTTATAGGCCCTAATAACTTATAGGGTACATAGAATGTCCTGGTGCCCTATTCAAGGACAGGACTTGGTATAGGACGAATGTGTACATGTTGCTTACTAGCTGTCTAGTCTGGCCACGTGATTTGCCCATTGAGTATACACTTCCTCATGTGAAAACACAGGTTGAGTTAGCGCCTGCCCTGGGGGGTGGTGGTGTGGATCAGAGAGGACAAGGCAGGACAGGTGTCAGGCACATGAGGGGTAGCAGTGTGTGGCAGAACTGATTGGTGTTTTTTGACTGATGGGGAAGCCAGGGGTCAGGGAGGTGAAGGGACTACTCTAGGACACCTCGCTGCTAAAGGTCAGACCCCTATGGCCAACTCCAGTGGCCTCTGTCCTAGACAACATATCCCTGGTGTGATGCCAGTGTCGGCACCCTCTGATCTGGCTGCAAAATGGAACAAAGGAGTTAGAAACTCAGACATCAGCCTGGGGTTTCTGTAGATTCAAAAGAAAGGATTTGATTGATTGATTGGTTGGTTGACTATTGATTTTTGGTAGTAATAGAGATTGAACCCAGGGCCTTTGCACTGAGCTGTGTCCTTAGTGTTCCCTCCTTTCCCTTTTTAAAATTCCGAGACAGTGTTTTGCTAAGTTCTTAGGTTGCCCGGGCTGGGTCTGAGCCTGCCTCAGCCTTCCAGGGTGCTGGGATTAGAGGTGCACGCCAAAACACCCTGCGAGGGTTTGATTTATTTGCCTGACACAAATGCTATGGACAAAAATGTGGCTACATCCTCTGTTGGGGTTGGGCAGTGCATTAGTGAATTAAATGAAGAGGAACTGTATCTTAACCCAAACGGTTAAAGCTAGGGCACGTAGAACACCATATGGGTGTTAAGTGGGATGCTCCCCTTGCTGTGCAGGGCCTCAGGAGCACATTTACACTTCCATATGTGTTACACACATCCAGGTTCAGAGGAGCCCTTGGTGTAGTGTGAGGTCACGTCCAAAGTTCAGCATGAGGCTCTGGTTGGTTTTGCACAGCCTGGGTTCCGGTCGTGAACCAGGTGACCTTCTGCCAGGCACCAGTGTCCTTTTATGCTAGGTGGCAATGATAGAGGTGTCTGTAGCATAGTGTATCTATCAATTAAGAAGATGCTAAATAGAGGCAGTGCTAAGGCCCTGGCAGATGGGAGGGGCTCCCTAATGACAGCTGTGGTCATAATGAAGACAGAGAATCTCACTGGAACTTATTAGGTATCACCGTCTTGGTGATGAACAGCTTACTCTTCCTAACTCTGGTGGGGAGTGGGGCTCTGTCTGGGGTGCTGGGGTGTGAGCTCCCAGAGTCCCCTGCATCTTGTGTGGCTCTGTATTCTGCCTCAACTCCTTCCTCTCTATGCCTGTGATGGTCTCTGGACACACCCCTATCCACAGGGGGAACTGGCCTGGAAGGTCTGGCCTGTTTGTCAGTAGTTCTGGAAATGGGTTTAGGAGAAGAAAGGCAGTGGGATTTTGTAGGTCCAATCCCTGGCTGTGACCTCAGCAGGGCCACTTCTCTTTAGAGGTGGAGCTGCCCAAAGAACTTTCTAGACAGGTAAGACTTGACAGCATGCTGGTGTTGCAGAGCAAGCCTGGGTGCTATTGCTCCTGTATGGTCCGTTAGCTCTTGAAGACCCAATTTCATCTGGGATGGTAGGAACAATCCCAGGGATCCATTTCCTAGGCTGGCTCAGGAAGTAGGCATCTTTCAGGTGGGAGAATCATAAGCAAAAAGCAGTCCCTCCTACAGCCAGACTCCTTGGAGCTCAGCGCAGGAGGAAGATGGGATGTTTCCTGTGGGAGATGAAAAATGTTTGGACCCTGGTTCACCAGGACCTGCCTGGCCTCTGCTCTTGGTCTAGCTTTGTCATTTACATTGCCCAGACAACAACAATAATAATGAGGGCTTATTATTATGAACTGTTTCATTTAATTCTCATGATAGTCCAGTAAGGCAGGTACTATTTTATAAGCTGGTAAACTGAGGCACAGGAAGACTGTCAAGTCATATGCTTGGTAAATCAGAATTCAAATCTTGAAGTCTGACTCCAGAGTCTAAAGCTTTTACCCTTGCACCTTGCTGTGGTTCACAACTTGCATGGACTGGAAAGAAGGCAGGGAAAGAGGGAAAGAGGGAGGGAAGGAAGGAGGAGGAAGCATGAAGAGTGCTGGATATTTTCCAGATGGGAGAGTGAAATGAGAGATGGTGTGTGTGTGTGTGTGTGTGTGTGTGTGTGTGTGTTATTGTTGAACCAAAGATATCTTCCAGAATGATGTTTATCTCCTCTCTGAGTTAGGAATCGCTGACATCCAGTAGAGACCCTTGAAGACTTTCCATCTGTCAGTGAACTCTCCTCACCTCAGGTTCAGGTCTTTTTTTTTCTGGGCTGGTGGGGAACAAGCTGAAACATCAAAATTGTGAAGTTCTGGGGCTTCTGCCCTCGGTCATTTTGTTGCTGTGTGACCTCGGCAAGCCCTTAACCTCTCTAGACCCAAATCTACCTTTGTATCTACTGCAAAGATCATCATAGCTGTGTCCAAGCCACAGGGCAAGGGGATTTGTGAGAGTACAGAGATAGCCAGATTCCCAGTGCTTCATGCATGGGCGGCAAGTGATCACACTGCTGGACAACGCAGAGAGGGAGCATTTCCCTCCATCCAGAATGTTCTAGGGCACAGCACTGCCCTGGAGGTCAGTATATATACCATATTTTTCACTTTTTAGGCAAAACTTACATACAACACAATGGACAAATTGAGGCACAGAATCTTTTCACCACCCCAGAAAGTTCCCTCAAGTTTACCCCAGTCAGTCTCCACCCCCACACCTACCTAGAAACAGCTGCTGTCCTATTAGTTTTCTAAAACCTAAATGAGTTTTCCCTATTTACAAAAGACTTGGATAGGCACTGCCAAGCACCCCTTTGGAGCTTGTTCGGTGTCTCCTCTTGTCAGCAGTATCTGGGGACAAGCAGCTTTTACCCTCTTTCTTCACTTCCCTGATGTTTGCATATCCCAGAAGCAGCAGAGCCTTCCTTTGGGGGTATGAAGATGGTGTGTCTTTGGGGGTAATCCTGTTTCACCTCTCTTTGTTTAGATTTGACCCTTTGGGACTGTGTTGGACATCTTTCCTGCTGTGCCCCTTTCTTGGGGAGTGAGACCGGCATTCCCGAGGCAGGCTTTCCTCCACAGTTTGCAGGATAGCCAGTGAATGAATGAGGTTGGAAGTAGAGGCTGCTACCTCCAAGGACTGTCCCTGAGATAGGGTTGGTCCTTAAGACATTGCCCGAAGTCCTGCTGTGTTAGCGTCCTATTACTGTAACACAATACACAAGACAACTAACTTACAAAGAGAAAAGATGTTTTGGGTTCACAGCTTGGGGGGTTCTTTTTATGACTGTGATCTCATGGCTTTGGATCTGTGGTGAGGTAGCAGAAGCACCGGGAGAAGCACTGGGTGTGGCAAAACCACATACTTCAACAGCCAGGAGCCAAAAGAGAGGAGGAGAAGAATCAGAGTCCCACAGGGGTAAGCCCAGTGACCTAAGGATCTCCCACTAGGCCACACCCCTTCAAGGTTCCACCACCTTCCAAAGTGCCACCCTAGCAGCAAGCCTTTAACACATGCCCCTTTGGAGACACCCAGTACTGATGTTCAGCACATGCGTATCCATGGTGGTTGGCTGTGGGAGGTCCTGTCTCATGGAGGCCATAGAACAAATTTAAACTGAGCATCCTTTGACTTAAAATTCTGGAAGGGGTCAGGAGCCACAGTTTAGCATTTTGCTTTGGGCCAGTTGAAGAAAAAAAATACTTCTGAAGGAAAAATCTAGCCCAACCCTTTGCAAGGATGCTGGCCCCAGACAGAGAACGTCCGACTCTCACATCCTGCCCCCAGGTGCCGGCTGTCACAGCAGCCAGGAGGGCAGTAACTGTGACAGCAGGAACCCCTGTGCTGGCTTCTCCTGAGAGGGGAAAGGGGCCCTGCTGGGTGGAGGTGGCAGTGGGGATAGGCACAAATGTCACAGCGCAGTGCTGAAGACATTCTGAGCCATCACAGGGGATGGGGATGGCTCCAGTGCCCAGCAGGAAGGGCTTTGTCTGCAGAACCTGGAGCCTGCCCCATCCCCCTCCCTGGTCTGTCCATCAGGCTCACTTTGGTGCCCACTGATTGGCAGCTGGACAGGATGAAAGCAAAGGACCTCATGCTCTGGACTCCTGGGAGCGGACAGGGGGCGGCTGAGGACATTGCAGCCAGGCGGGATGTGGCAGGGGGCTCAAGGTGTCCCTGAGGGACTACAGAGGCGGGAGGAACCCTGAATCTGATAGGAAGGAAGCAAGCTGGGTGGGGAAGGGCCCAAGAAGCTTCCTGGAAGCCGAAGGACCACAAGTGTCCCTGGGAGGCCAGAGAGTGACAGGCAAAGACGGGCCCCACAGAGCCAGTCTGTAGAAAGGAGGCCTTGGTGCTCATTGGGCAGGGTCCAGGTATGCACGTCCATCTGTCTGTCTGTCTTTGGGGCTGCATTAGAAGCTCATAAAGATGACTAAAATGTCAGAGAGGTGTGTTCAGAGGCCTCTGGCCTCTCCTTATCCTGAAGCCCTGGAATTCACAGCACAGGCATAACTGTGCAGCCACAGCCTGGCCTGCCCAAACCCACAGAAGCAGAGCAGAGACAGCGGTTTCCCTCCAGCTAGAACCTTAGAGCCATCAAGCCATTCACCTGACTCCAATTTGGAGCCTTTCTTGGGTACCAGTGGCCTCATAGACCTCAGCCCTAGATGTGCCAGGTTAAGAGTAGCTGAAGCCCACCTGCTCCACACAGGGCAGGGAAGGGGCCAGAGCAGAGGTGGTGGGTGCACGGAGGGTTGTTGTAGGGAAACATTAGAAAATATTTTCTCATTTTCAGTACTTGTCTCTATCCAAACACTGACCGGTAAAAACTCACTAGAAAGGTAGTAAGCTCTCCACCACTGGTGATGTGCAAGACAAGACCTGACCAGGGCTCGGCAGGAACTGCACATGTGCATGGATGAGTGTGTGTGCTTCAGATGAGGCAGGACATGCATGATGTCTGTTTGGGCTCATGCTTTCCAAGACCGTCCCACCTCTCTGTGACTTGATTATTTATATCCCCATTCTCTTTAAATTATTCACTCTTTTTGCACACAAAGAGACATGGGTTTAAGGAACACTTGAAATCAGTGCCATAAAGAACAGTCACAATAATCATGGTAAGTGGAACTCAGCCCTTGTAATCGTCATCCACGTGGGAGCCAGTTCAGCTAGACGCTGTTGCCTGCTTTGATGTCCTGGTCAAAACTGGATCCCCTCCAAACATAGGGGGGTTCCCTCCAAAGAAGGAGATCCTCTCCAAAGAAAGCTTTTTAATGCAACTGGAAGGACCCAGAGTGAAAGGGAGGCAAATGGCCTCTCCTTGTGCGATTCTACCTAATGCCCACCCAGACACAATGCCAGTTCACCACCGGACCACATGTCCCTTGGGTGTCACCTTCTCTCAGCAGCACCGTGTTCTTCCATCTGTAAGACATGGCTTTGGTTGCAGACTGAAAACCTAATATTCTTCCCAGCTTGATCCATAGAATTCTTCTCTTCCTGCATGAGAGGTAAGCTCTCATCTGCTGTCATGGGGAGCAGGGCGGAAGGTGTTAGTGGTCCGTGCCGACATAGTGCCTCCCACCAAAAGCACCTGCTGGCCCAGTCATCACTGACCATTTGCCTCCAACCTACCTCAGAGCCTTCCTTTCCTCTCCACTTTCCCCGCTGCAGTGTGGCCCCGTTGAGAGCTTCGTGTAGGCTAAATGTCGGTTTGAAGAATAGGATTCCATTAAAAGATTATTGTCTGCCTCCATCCTCAAGGCCTGGAGCTGGGAGTCTGTCTTTATTTAATTTGGTTCAGGGGCACTTTCAAAAGAAAGATGAGAGGGGCAGCCAATTTATCACAGCGAGCAAGTCGGTCAGAGAAGCAGGTTTCGCTTAGGGCTTTGTGCATACCTTGGCAAAGCTCTTTGAAATGTTTCCACTGGCAGGTGGTCAGCAGGGCTGATGTCTGCACTAAGCAGTCACTTGTGCCGAGTTCAGAAACACCTGGCCTGAAGCAGGTTCACCATGTGAAAGTCAGGCTGGAGGAGCAGGAGGTAAATTAGCAGGTAATTATGTACTCAACACAAGAAGAGTTTCTGTAAGGAATCTTTTCAACAGGCTATCCGGGTCATATTTAAATAAAATTCTGCTTTTTTCCCCCCCAAGGGAGTGGTAAGGACTTAATAAGATGATCGTGTTTCCACCAGATGCAGTACTGGGATGAATTTCTTCTTCCAAACTACCAGTCTTTCCTTTGTCCCTAAGGATTAGTCTCTTCTGGGCAGGTTGTAAAGATGGAATCTGACACTAGGTGGCCTTTGGTGCACAGCTTCTTTCACTTAGCATGAGATTTTCAAGGTCCATCTATGGACATTGGAACTCTGTCTCTTTACTGGCTGAAGAATAATATTCCACTGTGGCAATAGCAAGTTTTAGTTGTGTGTTCACTGGTGTATTGATGCTTGCTTGGATTTGTCTGCACTTTTTGGCCATCGTGAATAATGCTGCTGTGAACATTTCTGTATATATTTCTGGGCGAGGAAATAGATGTTTTCATTTCTTTGGGATACACACCAAGGAGCAGGATTGGCAAGTCACAGGGTGACTTGTTTTTTAACTTTTTGAGACTCTTTCCTATAGCAGTGGCACCCTTTTACACCCCAACCAGCAATATCTGAGGATTCCATGTTCTCTACATCCTGGCCAAGACACTTTTCCACTCTCTTTTTGATTTAGTCATCCTGCAAAGCGGTGTCTGCCTGTGGGTTTAATTTGCATTTCTCTAATTCACCCTCAGGACTTGGGCCAGTGTTTCTGATTCCCGATCCCCTGCTTTATCCACAACCCCAAAGGACAAAGAACACCAAGTTTGCAGAAGGAAATCGAACTTTCCCTCCTACTGTGCATAAAGGGAGAGGGACGTGTTGAGGTTCTTTGTGTGAAACTCTGTTGAACATAATGAACGGACAGAACTGAAAGTTTTAGATGATGAAGTACACTCAGACCAAAATAGAACAAACAAGCCCAGCACAGGGAAGGTTCCACAAAGATATGGAACCTGTTCATCTAAGACATAATAATACATAACAAACAAAACCTATAATAGTCTCCCTCCTCACTCTCTGGTAGCTTGGATAATACCAAACCCTATATAAACTATATTTCTTACTGCGTGAACATACCTATGATAAAGTTTTATTTATAAATGAGACACAGTAAGGGATTAACAACAATAACTTATGATAAAAGTGATTATGACAATGTACTGTAATGAAAATTATGAGAATGTGGTCTCTTCCTCTCAAAGCATCTTAGTGCACTGGGCTGGTCCGCCTTGTGACAATGCCAGACAACATAAAGCTGTGTGTTGACATGAGGCAAGGTAGGTGACAGAGCATTGTGACATAGCATTAGGCTGCTGTACAAGGTCACTCAAGCCACAACACTATGATCCAGTGATAGCTGATCTGTAAATGGAAGCAATTGTTAAGCGATTAACAGGTAGGTAGTATATACCACATGGATTCACTTACACAAAGGGATGATTTGTGTCCTGGACAAGAATGAGCAGGGTGATGTGAGAATTCTTTATGGTAATTATATAGCATGCAATTTAAAACTGATGAATTGTGTATTTCTGGAATTTAAAAAAAATTTAAAGAGAAAAAAGCAATAAAAACAACAATACAGAGTACCACATCTTTTTTGTCCATTCCTCAGTTGATGGGCATTTTTCAGATGACAGTTGACCACCCATAACTGAACCCATGGAAAGCAAAATCGTAGGTAAGGAGGAACTATGAAAGCACCCAGTAGAGGACATGTCATTGCATGACAGAGTAATGGAGCAGTGATTCTCAGAGGCTTCTGTCCACCATGGCTTCTCCCCAGCCTTCCTTGGAAGGCTCCCTGATATAGACAGCCATGTCTCTGCTGGAGTTGGGGCTGATCCCTTGGGGTTCCTGGGGGCAAAATCAGCACGGAAAACCACTGCTCTTGTGGCTAATTGCATTTCACAGATTAATAGCATTTCATCCCATTAGAGTGGATGCCAAAGTTCCCAACCTTTGGCTGTTCATTGGTTGGGACAAAATAGACTTTTGACACATGCTTGGTAGACTCAGCTATCCATCCACACACTCAGCAAATATTTACTGAACATCTACTTTAGACAGGCACTTGACTAGGTACAGGGTGACAGCAGCGACTAAAACAACTAATAATTCTGTGCCCGAGGGTGGCTTACGGTTTAGTGAATGGATGAACAAAGCCTATAAACTTCTGTTTGAGGCAGTGAATGTGAAGTGAGCTCATAAGTTTTATGTGCCATGTGAAACAAACCATGGTCTTCATGAGGAAATAGTGATAACGTTGACATGCACCCTCACTGATTATAATATAATATAATCCCATTTAATACTTACCAAGCCTATTAGCCAGAAGTAATTACCATTTCCATTTTATAGAGAGACTAATTTGCCCAGAATCACACAGCTTATAGGTAGGAAACCAGCATCTGAATGCACAAGTGCCTGGTCTCTATGTTCCAGCCCCTCTCCATGCACAGGAACCAGGTATAAATTTGGCATGTGTCAGCTTTTGGTGTTCTGATGTCCTGCTGTCACAGCTTTTATTCTTTGGGTCTGCTCTGTTGGTGCAGGAGCTGGGACATTTTGTTTGTCCACAAACCAGGCAGGACATCAGAAGAAAGTCTGGAAGAGTCTCTGGGACCCACTGTGATTGTCTCCACTGAGCTGTCCTTATTCTATGTAGCTTTGAAACTAGCTCTCTTATAGCACGTTCCTTCTCTTGGGGGAGTGTGTGGGGCCCATACACATGGCTGCAGTATGGAGCAACAGGGCTGTGGCAAGGACTCTAGAGCCAGGAACCTGTCCTTCTGAGCTCAGAGCAGCTCCCTGAGCCTGGTTGTGGGCACCCACCCTGCAGGACAAAGCCTCCTGAAGCTTTAGAAAGGAGGGAAGTAGCTAGTGACCGGGGTTTGGTCATGCTTTCTCCTGACACTGGTGAGCTGAGAATGTCTTTGTGTCTCTCCATCAAGGGTGGCTCTCATCACCTTTTGCTCAAGCATTAAAAAGAGGCTCCTGGAAGAGCTTTGAGGACTCAGGAGACAGAAACTCCACTGTCGTTTGGACGCAGTGTGCTTCCAAGAGATTGTGTGCTGGAGCCAGGTGTTCAGGATGGCCATGCTGGGAGGCTGGGGGACCTTTAAGAGGCCGGGCCTAGTGGAACATCACTCCTGTCTCCCCTTCTTGCTCTGGCTTCCTGGTTTTCAGATTCTTTCCCTTTCTTTGGCCATTGTATGCTATGTGGCAGATGCCAGCCCTGAACTTGCAGAGCTGAGCTAAATAGGCCTCTTTTCTTTGGAAACTTTCTTTGGAAAGTTACTCATTCTCAGGTATTTTGTTACATCCGTTCCCTTTTTTTTTTTTTTTTTTTTCCGGGACTGGGGATCGAACTCAGGGCCTTAGTGCTTAGCGGCAAGCACTTACCCCACTGAGCTGTACCTCCAGCCCAAAATTTTTTTTTTATTTTATTTATTTTTATTTATTTATTTATTTTTGGCGGTACTGGGGATCGAACTCAGGACCCTGCGCTTGCTAGGCAAGCGCTTATTCCACTGAGCTATATCCGCAGCCCACCAGGTATTTTGTTACAGCAACAGAAAGCAGACTAGTGCACACAGCATCCACCCTCAGTATCTAAGTACCTAGGTCTTGAGCACTTTCTGCCAAGTAGCAAGCCAAAAGACCCAGTGTGACCAGCTACAGCCAACCCACCTCCCATGCCAGGTCTGTGCCCCCAGGGTGACCTCAGGACACATCAGTTGAATGAGGAGGCTGAACAGGACAGCAGATCTTCTCCAGGCCAACCCTTTAACTGTGCAGGCAGGAGAAACTGAGCCCTCATGAGGTGGAAGTGACTCACTGAGCTACTATTTATAGATAACAAATATGACAGAAAGAGAAGCAGGCCAGGCCTCTGCTGTGCACTCTAGAAATGAGGTGCCTTTGGGGTACCATGTGGCAAGAGACTACAGGATGCCTCTCCTGAAGGGATCTAAGCACACAGCCCCTGCCCTCCCACTGCTCTGAGCTCCAGGAACATCTGCTAGTCAGCAGCGCTGGAGGGGCAGGGAGGGCCGGTTAACCTTTGCATTCGGAAAGACTCCTGTGGGAGAAGGGGAAAAAGAGAAAGAGGGGGGCTGGGGATATAGCTCAGTGGAATAAGCGCTTGCCTAGCAAGCGCAGGGTCCTGAGTTCGATCCCCAGTACCGAAAAAAACAAAAAACAAAAAACAAAGAGGAAGAGGGAAAGAGGGAGAGGGCAGTAATAGTGAGGACTGTGGTTTGTTGAGGACTTGTCTTTGATAGTTTCACCTATTTTATCTTAAGATAATACACTTAACTAGCTCTTGAAAATGTCCATCTTTACTTCTATCCATCCTTTTTTATAGCTATCTTCATCTGTTTGGTTTTTACAGATAAATTTTAGAGTACATTTGTTTAGTCAAAAGAAATCATGTTGATACTTTAACCGGTATTGATTTGAGTGAGGAAGCCCAACATTCCGATAACACTAGCATTTTCTGTTTAGGAATATGTGCCTTTTAATTTATTCAAGTGTTATAATGGTTTCCATGTTACAAAACTCCCTCAGTAGAGGTTTAAAGTTTTTTTCATAGAGATTCTACACAGTTCTTGTGAAATTATTCTTTAATTTTTTTATTCTTATTAAAAATGGCATCCTTTCTTCCACTCATCTATTCTCTGCATCAGCTGTTGTTTGTGTAAGAAGCCATCTGACCCAATTTTCTTTTTGTTTCTGAGTTTCTGAGCTGATTTAGATATATAATCAAGTCATCTGCAAATCACATTAAATTTCTGTCCTCCTTTGTAATACGTTTACCTCTTACTTTTCTCCTTATCTAATTGTCTTGGTTTGTGCTTCCAGAACAAGATTCCATGGTGATATTGCTGGTGCCTTCCTGCTCGCTAAGGCCATTTGAGGGTCCTTTGGCATCACTGGCTGCCGCCAAGATCTCTCAGGGGAAGGCAAGGATGTTTGCTGTGGGAAGTCTCTGGGGAGAGGAGTCACCCCTAGTTAGCAAGGCCTGCCTGACCCCTCTCCAGGCAATCATCGCTCTGGCTGCCCTATCATCCCTATCTCTCACCTGCATGCAGTCAGCCCCGTGTGTCCTTGGGTCCTGCATCTGTGAATTCAAATAGCTGCAAATGGAAAATAGACAGAAAATTGCATGTGAACGTGTACAGACTTTTAAACTTTCACTGTTTCCTAAATAATACCTTCCAACCACTCTTTTCTATCATATTAGATTCTAGAAGCAATCTAGATTTAAAGTATACAAGAGGATGTGAGTCGGTTGTATGCAAACATTATAACATTGTGCTATAAGGAACTTGAGCATCCTGGGATTTTGGTATCCATGGGAACCCATCCCCCATGGACATGGAGGAATGGCTGTATCTCCTCCTCATAACACTAATTTCTCTTCACATGATACATTCAGGGTCTCTCTTCTCCCCCGGAACAGGAGTTTTTCCAGGGAGGAGACATGTCCTTTCAGGCTCTGCAGTTTCCCGCCAGCCTATTGCCCTGCCTGTCACGTAGGAAACACAACTGGTACATGTTCAATGAAATGACGCCACAGCAGATACCCTCAGACTGCCCAGTGGGAAACATGTTCTTCCTCTTGAAGCCGCAGTGCTTCCCGCTAACCAGCTCCTTTGTATGCACTCGCTTGCTTCACGCTCTCACGGGAAACCCTACAAATGTTTCCCTCTTCATTCTCATTTTATACATAGGGAAAAGGACATTCAGAGAGGTTAGGTGACAAGCTCAAGATGGCTCAGCTCATAAGTGCAGGGTGGGAGCCCATTGCAGTCTTCTGGCTCCGTTTGTTGGGCTCTGCTGAACTGTCCATCCCTTGCTGATAGTAACTCTGGAGGGTTTCCATCTTCAATGAAATATGTTTTTTAGAGCTGTGGCTGAGAAGGAAGAAGGGGTGAGTGAGGGATGCTCTTGGCTTTGTCCCAGCACACAGAGGGTGGGTGTGTGGAGTCTGGGCAGGTGGGTCCAGCTTCGGTAGCAGTGGGTGAAGGGCAGCAGCCTACCCTTTCCTCACTGCTGCTCACGGCCCCTGGAGGACAGTGACTCAGCTTTGGTGCACTCAGATGTATTAGTCACTTTCCATTTCAGGGATAAAATACCCAATGCCCACAACTTCCAGAAAAGGTGGTATATCTTGGCACATGGCTTTAGCCCATGACAGGCCAGTGCCAAGGCACAAACATCATGGCGGAAGGGATGGCAGAGGAAGCTGCTCAGTTAATCTTGGCCTCCAGGAAGCAGCGCGCAGGGGGAGAGGCCAAGTGGAAGGGACTGTGGACCAGACGTAGTCTCCAAGGTCCTGTCCCCGTGACCCACCCAGCACACCCAGAAGTGTGCTTTCCTCATCACCTGGCCACCTCTCTAGCCAGTCAAGCTGACAGTGAAGGTTAACAGTCCTCTGGGTGTATTGGTGCACGCCCGCAACGCAAGCCCTGGGAGGCTGAAGGAGGAGGACGACAAGTTTGAGTCCAGCCTGGGTCACTTAGTGAGACAGTCTCAGAATAGAAAGTAAAATATGGGAAGGGATGTAGCTCATTGTGAAGATCTTGAATTCACTCCCCAGCGAGAGACACACACATACACAGAAAGAAAGAAAAAGATGAACTGTTGCAGGCACTGAATCTGGTCCTTTTGGTTGGTGACAGGTACTGGTCTCTGGGTATGTGGCAGCCCTCTCTGCACACACAATTCTGTTCTAGCCACCTGGGGTATCCCAAAGGCAGGAACAAGAGTACCCAGTCTGTACCCTCATGAGCCCGCATGCTGAAGGCAGAGGAGTAACTTAGCACCTACTATGTGACGGCTCCAATGCGTGGCTGCCACGGATACGTGCACTATTTATTCACTTTTCACTACAGGTGAGGGGTTAGCTTTACTGAGCTCCCAAATGCAGTCTTAGAAAGGTGGGGGTCACCAGATCACCCAGTCACCAATGTCAGAGCCGGGATTCCAGCTTGGGCTTACTAATCCCATGGTCCCACTGCTGTGCATGGTTGGATGCAAACTGAGAAGAAGCCCAGGGTGGTGGCTGGCTGATTTCATCAGGGTGGAATCAGGGGAGGCTGCTTCAAGGTGAATTGGAGGAGGCTCTGGGAATGGCTCCTGGGGACACGGGGATGGCAGAGAGGCCGAGACCACAGGCCCGAGAGGTCTGAGCACAGAGCTTGGGCTGGCAGCAAGGAGAGATGTGAGGGATTACACCCAGGCTCTGCATGATAGGGTAACATCTGAATCAGCAGCCCTGAAGGCCACACTGCCCTGAAGGGCTGACCTTGGTGAAATGGTGATGCAGCAAGGTTTAGCTACTTGTCACCTGCCTCCCAGATCACAAACTGAATTCTGACCCATGCAGCTCTTCATTAAGCTGCAAGTCCACTCTTTGCTCCTCTCCCCAAGCCCCTTCTCTCCCCCACATCAGCCAGCCTCCCCCAGCCTCTGCAGATATTTGTGCTGTGTTTGGAGTCTCAGAGACCCCACTCCTCTGAGCAGTCCGTGGAGAAGGAATCACTATTGCAGGGAGTGGGGCAGAAGGGCCTCCTGGAGCCTTGTATTGTGTTGGGGACACACTGATGTACACAGGTTCAGGAAGACCCATGGGGACTCCCTGTGGTGGCCTTCCCCATCCCTGGCCCCAGCATGCATGTCATTGACTCCCCTCTAAATGAGCAAAACGGAGCAGCTGTCCCACGTGGCAGCCCTCTTTCGCATGCCTCAAGGTCACTATCAGAGTGGAAGATCTTCAGGGGTTATTACTTTCCAGAGGACTGGCTGTCTCGCATCCCAGCCCCATTAGTAGCTCCTTAATAAAGTGTGATCCAATAGCCTGGTGACTATCACCATGAAACCAAACCCGGTCTCCCAGCCTCCTCCTAATCCCTGAAAACCTCCAGCCCTCCCCCACTTAGAGCTGACCCAGCACTGGCCCCCTGCAGCTCGATCCTAAAATGGCTTGGCTGGAAAGTGACAGCTCATGTTCATGGGAGGGACAAAAGGGGTCTCAAACTGTGCCATCTGCCCTTACAAACTGGGGACCTCTTAAATTAGGTGACAAGTGGTTTTCAAGGAGGTGCATCCCTATAAAAAAAGAACCCCATCAAGGATGATCCTGACATGTAAGGGTCCTGCCAAATTGGAGGACAAGGTTGCAAGTTATAAAATAAGACCGGGGAGCCAGCTCCCCTCCAGTTTCCTGAGGCCAACAGTCCCTTTGGCCCCTAACCCTAGGCTGTTGTACCCCCAACTTTTCAATCTACCCCAAAGAACAAGAGCATCAGGTTAGCACTCTGAAGCCTATCATGTATCTGATGGAGGTATCCGC